>PITA01001864.1:0-64546 GCA_004023965.1 Spilogale gracilis | reverse complement strand
CTCCCAATTTCCTCACTTTGGAATAATAAAAGACTGGGACTTTTGACAGTCAAGAGAGACAAAGGTAGAGACAGAGGCAAAGGAAAAGGCAGAGACAAAGGCAGAGAAAAAAAAGCAGAGAGCCTGCAAAGCTAGAACCAGAGAAACAGAGAGCAAGAGAAACAAAAACAGAGAAAAAGGAGAGCCAGAGAGACAGAAGCAGAGCCAGAGAGCCTGCGAAGCGAGAGAGGCCAGAGTCCAGATGCCAGAGAGCCCAGAGGATAGAGACCAGAGCCCAGAGCCCAGACATACAGAACCAGAGCCAGAGCTAGAGAGACAGAGCTAGAGAGCCAGAGCCTGAGCCTGAGCCTGCTTCATAGGTCTCTCCTGACTGACCTTGGGTCTGTCAGCTTGCATCAGATCTCCATGTCTGTGTCATTATTTTGCCTGCCAGACATCCCATGGTTCGGGACCCACATCTCTGCTGAGGCTGGTCCCTGGCACTATTGTGACTTCCTCAAGAAGAAAAGCTTCTACACAATGAAAAAAAAATATTAGCAAAACTAAAAGGCAGCTTATGGAATGGGAGAAGATATTTGCAAACAACATATCTAAGAAAGGGTTAATATCCAAAATCTACAAGGGACTTAAACTCAACTGCCAAGAGCCAAATTAATCCAGTTAAGAAATGGGTGAAAGACATTAAATATCTAAAAAGGATATTTTTTAGATATTTTTTCAAAAGAGACATCCAGATGGCCAACAGACACATGAAAAGATGTTCAACATCACTCATCTTCAGGGAAATACATATCAAAACTACAATGAGATATTATGTGACATCCACTAGAATGGCTAAAATTAACACAGGAAAGAACAGGTGTTGGCAAGGATGGGGAGGGAAGGGAACTCTCTTACACTGTTGGTGGGAATGCAAACTTGTGCAGCCACTCTGAAAAACAGTATAGAGATTCCTCAAAAGGTTAAAAATGTAACTGCCCTCTGATCCAGCAACAGCACTGCTAGGTATTTACTCAAAGGACATAAACATACTTATGTGAAGGGGTACATGCACCCTGATATGTATAGCAGCATTATCAATAATAGCCAGTTGTGGTAAGATCTCAAGTATCCATGGACTGATGAATGGATAAAGAAGATTTGAGATACACACACACACACACACACACACACACACACACACACACATTATATACTCAACCATAAAAAAAAAAGAATAAAAAATCTTGCCATTTGCAATGACATGGATGGAACTAGAGAGTACCATGCTAAGCAAAATAAGTCAGAGAAAGACAAAAACTATATGATTTCACTCATATATGGAATTTAAGAAACAAAACAGATGGACATGGGAAAAAAAGAGAGAGAGAGAGAGGGGCAATCCAAAAAAACAGACTCTTAACTATACTTAACTTAGTTAACTATAACTAAACTGAGGGTTACTGGAGGGGAGGTGGGTGGGAGGAATGGGCTAGATAGATCATGAGGATTAAGGAGGGTACTTGTGATGAGAACTGGGTGTTGTATGTAAGTAATGAGTCACTAAATTCTACACCGGAAACTAATATTACAGTATATGTTAACTAACTGGAATCTAAAGAAAAACTTGGGGAAAAATGTGGATTTGAAATTGTAACAAACCAGTAAATAATCTACCTGTGATTTCAAATCACGTAGACACTATTAATCCCAAGGGCCCAATACCCTATACAAATCTAAGTTCCCCAAAGTATATACCTTCTAAGTTCCCAAAAGTATATACCTTATAAGTACATACCTAACAGTCTAATTGTCCTTTAATTTTCTATAGTTTTGTTACTGCAAACTTTATTAAATCAATTTCTAGTATTATTAGTAAAATAGTGAATTCTTTAATACGATAGTAGATTAAATATCCAAAAGACCAAAAATTAATGTTCTTAAACCACTCAGTTCAATAAGCTTCCTTGACAATTGTGTTTCCATGTAAAAGCCATGTTTATGAAGCCCCAGGAAGTACAAACTTGCACAGCAGTATCAGGCATGTGCTTGATTGCCATAATATCAGAATTCACGATTGTCATTTTTTTAGGGAAAACATGTTTTTGTTCTTTTGCCAATTCGTATGAAGTCATTTTTACTTTATTAGTCTTATCTTCTAGAATTTTTTTTAATTTTTCTAATGTATGATTTATGTTTATTAGATTAATTTTATTTATTTATTTATTTAAGATTATATTTATTTGACAGAGAGAAACACAGCCAGAGAGGAAACACAAGCAGGGGGAGTGAGAGAGGGAGAAGCAGGCCTCTCGCAGAGCAGGGATTCTGATGCAGGGCTAGATCCCAGCATCCCAAGATCAGGACCTGAGCTGAAGGCAGATGCTTAATGACTGAGCACCCCTATTAGATTAATTTTAGAAGACTCAGTCTGGAATATTTCTCTGGTTATTTTAATATCTTCTACTGACCTTAAGTAATACCTTTTTCCTTTTATCATCACATTCATTACCTGTTCTAATTTTACACAACCCATTATATTGTATTTCTTATTTTCCCTGATTCCAATTGGATAAGGTAAGGTTTGACTTAGAGGTGAATCATGGTCTAATTTCCTATATTATCTGAGGAGGCATCTAGGGTATAGTCATGGGTATATCTAAAGGTCTAGCAGCAATAAAGATATTTTGGTTCTATTCTACCAATGTATCTGTAGGAACATATTTTCCTTCTCTCATTGGGAGTTTTTGTGGCTCTAATTTTCACTTTCCCTTTTGATATTGGGGAACCACAAAAGTTTGATAATCTGATGTCTCATTTCCTGCTTTAAGTGTCATTATTCTAATTTCACAGTTTCCCAGGAGTCACAGATATTTGGATGCATGGTATCTACTCTGGTTCTAATCAGATTATCTGCAATTTTGGGCAACCAATATTATCTGAGATCATGGCTGTTCTAAGTGTATTCCTTGGATTTACCAACCTTAACTGTAATAATTGACAATCAACCTCTAAAAAAGATCCTTTATATTTTTTTGGATCTTATTATTTTTTATAATTATCCTCCAGTGCTTTCTTTAGAATATCCAGTACCCTACTTGTTTCCCTCTGAAAATAATTTAAATTTCACTAGATGCTACTAGTGATATCCATCTATGAGCCCAAAGATGACAAAGTTGTGACTGTATATGGAATAACTCATTTTCAAAATTTTTAAAGTCCAAATTAATTTAATCAAATCAAAAATGTGAAAAGGCTGCTGCCATTTCACCTCCAATCATTCCTCCCATGAGTCCAACAAGGAACTGTAAGGGTTTTCTTACCATTAATGGATCAATCTTTGTCAGAGGTTGTGTGTTAGACATAAAATTGGATGGATAAAATTGAGTACAATTTGGGGATCTATATCTGGCCTTAAAATCCTGTGTATTGAATTTTAAAGTATATGCTACTATGATGACCTTTGTTATTACACTAAAAGGGATTTAATGAGAATAGGTTCCCACATTTGGGGCATTGAGACAGGGGTGAGATGGAAGCCTGTAGTGTACCATCATGGATAATGACAAGCATTATATGTTAGGTTTCCAATATGTCCTCTATATATTTTCAATGGTTTTCCTGTTTTCTTGAAGTAATAGGGTCCATGGATCCACAATTAGCTTTCTAGTGGGTGAATATAGGTTATAAAATGTCAACTGTGAGTGTTGTGAGTGGTCTAATGTGGGCATATGAATATTCAATGATATAATGGCCCAAGAATCACTGTGAGGGTGTGCTATGACTGAATCACTGTGAGGGTGTGCTGCGACTGAATCACTGTGAGGGTGTGCTGCGACTGAATCACTGTGAGGGTGTGCTGCGACTGAATCACTGTGAGGGTGTGCTGTGACTGAACACTGTGAGGGTGTGCTGTGACTGAATCACTGTGAGGGTGTGCTGTGACTATCTTTGTGAGGGTGTGCTGCGACTGAATCACTGTGAGGGTGTGCTGTGACTATCATTGTGAGAGTGCGCTGTGACTGAATCACTGTGAGGGTGTGCTGTGACTGAATCACTGTGAGGGTGTGCTGCGACTGAATCACTGTGAGGGTGTGCTGCAACTGAATCACTGTGAGGGTGTGCTGTGACTGTATCTGTCCCGATGGCATCATTATTGCCCCTGGTTACGATACTTAGAATTCCAAATGGTAGATTCTTATTGGCATGATGTTAATATTGCTTGCAAGTTGTCCCACACACTTACTTGATTTCAACATTTTACTTCCAACCCTAGGCTTCTAAAATCATCTATTGACTCCTCGTATGTTCTGTTCCATAAATAAGCCACTATTTTAGACCAGTAGTAATCTTTGAGATATTATTAGTATAGTATAGATTTTCTCATGAAAACTCCAGGCTTCTGCTTCACATCTGGTTGTGTTTATATCTGTGTTAGATTCCATACATCCTAATGCATGCACTGGTTTTGGGAAGCTGATTTCATAACTATTACAACAATCAGCCTGTGGCTTATATTCACAGTACCTATACTCCAGATCACATTTTCTTTTAACAAAAATATTATTGGTAAAGTTCAAAGTAGAGTAAGTAATTTTTGGCATGGGCCACCACAATGTTTGTTTTATGGTTATGTTTTTTAGAACCTCTTATTTAATCATTTAGTATAATTTAATAAATTGAAGCTAAGATTATAATCTATTTATGACAGAGCTGTATTGATACGTGTTTTGCTATAGCACCGAACTGATAATTTATCTTCCTTTAATGTAGGTATGAATTATTCTATCCTATCAGGCCCAGAGGAAACATTGTATAGATTTTGCCCACATTTAAGATGGGCATATAGCTACTTGTTCAATTTTACCTGGCCATGCCTCATTCCTTCATTGTGGTACCAATGTTATCTTGTCTAGGAACCACTGGTCTTCTTCCCACTGGTCTTAGATCCAGCCACCCTGCAGTCATCTCTGTGGCATTTATAGAGCAGATATAGTTCTTGAAGTTATACACTGTGACATAATTTTGAGTACATGTTGGGTACTTACATATATGAGATAAGCCATGTTCCTATGTTTCATAATTTAAAATTTCTTAGTACCAATGGAAAAATATGTGCTTCTAATTGAGTTCAGAATGTGAAAAAGAATCAATGTAGGGTTTGAAATATACCTCAGAGTTATGGAATTCTGAACTGGGTATAGCAATGGTTGTTTCACATATAATTAAATTACCAGAATGGAATAAGTCAGGCCATTCTGTGACATAAAGTCTGACCTCTTTGCCATCCCTGGTACTGTATTCCCATGGGACTCCTAAGTACATATTTTTTGTAGTTTATTTTAGGTAACTTATTGGTAGAATCAATAATTGTCTCATTAAATATATCAATTGATATGGTAGATATTTGTGTTTAAGGAGTACTTTGTGTGGTCTGTATGCTGGTTTCTATTTCCTCTATGGTTTTCTTTATTTCCTCTTTCTTCATAATCATAATGGATTTCTTCATAATGTCTGCTTTGTTCCATGCTGATATCAAATGCTAATGGCCAGATAATATAGTCTTTAGATGAGGCCTCTAAGTACCAATTTTATGATCTATGTGTTTCAAACTGTGGCTCCATCTGTGTCATTAGAATTGTCATCTTTTGTTCTACCATTTGGTAAAATAAGTTCAAAGAGCATCCTTTAATGGTGAAGCATTGCTGCATTTCTACAAATGTACTTTTTTGAGGTTTGTGTTTACAGAGCACAAGTAATCTTTCTCTCTTTCTCTCTGTATCTTTTATATTTAGAGTATCTACAGTAGTCTCACTAGTGTGGTAAATGGAAGTTTCTGCTCACTACATGTTTAATTCTTTCATAGCATGGGGAGTTAAATTGGATGTTGTATATTTTTTCTACAAAAGAGTTTGAATATTTCTTCTAATAATGCTTTATTAACATGTGTATATCTGGATATTTGGATGATAACTTGTAACCATGCTTGATCTATTGCTAAAGCTAAATATTTGCCTTTATATTGCATGGGATTTTGATCTACCAAGTAAGGATTAGTAATAGGACTAATTTGATATGCTTCACTTACACATAAAATATGTTTAGGAGATGCAGCTGCACGAAACTGGGGGCTGAGGGTACAGAGTATAAAACTGAGATATTTGTGCCATCAACATGCAGGCTGTTTTTCCTATTAAATGAAGAAAATAAACAATTTTAAACAACACACAATGTCTGGGAATACCAAATGGATGGATAATTAGTCTCTAGATTCTGAATGTGCAAGAGAAGCAAGTTGGCCTAACATATTAAGTGGTGATAAGATTTGGAAGAGGTCCTGGCTTGGGTTCATCCAAGTGCCCTTTCTGCATATTCAGCAGCTGCTGTTTTAGAATAAAATTCTAGCACATAAAATAAATCAAGAATTAAATCAGACTTATTTTCAGAGTCCCTGCAATGCATTCAATAATGCATTGAATTCAGTAAGCCAATAAAGAAAGAAAGAATAAGGTAAGTACCAGGTTGCCTTGGTATATATTCTGGGTTAATAACAAGGGTCAGTCAATAGTTCTCAGGCCTAGCCTCATTTGCCAAGTTGGTATCTCATAGAAGGTGTTGTTCAGGATCCTTTTTGCTTCCTGTAGAGCTTGAAATGGAGCTCTCCAATGCTTCATCAGCTTCCCTCAGTATTCAGTTTCTTCATCAGTCAAAGGTTTCCCAATGAGTAGACAGTGCTGATGGTGAAGGGTGGGATAGAGAAGTTGGGCTTAGTGATGCTGGTCATGCTGGTGAGTTTTCAGTTATAATAAAGTGACAGGGTGGTGACCTGTGGAGGAAGCGGAGGATGTCACAAATGGTGGAACTGTATCCTGACCAGAGTGGCATTGCAGTTTGGAGTGGTTGCTTAACTGCTTTCATCAGTGCTATCTGTAGAGTATCCATAGCTACAATGAGTACGCCATCCAATAGTGAGTAATAGGCAAAATAGTGTGGCCAATAGGCAGCATATCACACTGACTGCCTTGGCAATAATTACAGGGTTCAAGATGCTTAAAGGGTTCATGCCTACAAAATAAAGAGTTTCCTGTAAATTTCTATTTCTTTCTTGTTGTTGTTCTTGCCACTCAAGGAAATCTATAGCTGTTATGACCATTATTGACAATGTTTCTCCCAGCATAATAGCCCTGCACCGTGGTAGGCTAAATATTAGGCATCCAGGGTGCCTGGGTGGCTCAGTGGTTTAAGGCCTCTCTGCCTTCGGCTCAGGTCTTGATCACAGGGCCCTGGGATCAGGCCCATGTCAGGCTCTCTGCTCAGCAGGGAGCCTGCTTCCTCCTCTCTCTCTGCCTGCCTCTCTGCCTACTTGTGAATTCTCTCTCTCTGTCAAATAAATAAATAAAATAATCTTTTAAAAAATATTAGGCATCCAGTAATGATGTGTATGAAAATGTATCCACTATTTAGGTGTTTCGCCATTATTAACAGAATAAATATCAATGTTTTTAGCACCTGTATCCTGTGTTGACACAGTATAAGATGGTGTTCTTTATGCCTGAGAATTTTAAAGAAGCATGATATTATTGTCTTTAATTTGATATAATATGCCTTTTTCTTTGGTCACCCAGTAGGTTTTCAATTAGTGGCAGGTGCTATAATTTCCATATATATATATGTGTGTGTGTATATATATATATATATATATTATGATTTTTAATTAATATTTTTCCTTTTAGATTCTGGGGTGTTGTTAGGGCTCATTCTTATCTCTGTGAGTGACTGCAGTGTTTATTTAATAGGAATTTTTCTTTCGCTTTTATATCTCATTCTTATCTCTGTGAGTGACTGCAGTGTTTATTTAATAGGAATTTTTCTTTTGCTTTTAAGAGAACTTGCCACCTCCCTGATTGCTTTTGTCTGTACTTTCATATCTAGATTGTTAGTAAGCAACCTGAACTTTTGTTTGAACAAGTCATTATACCTTTCAGTTGACCCCAGAGGCAGTTGGATTATAAGATTAAGTAGAAGTTTCATATTCTGCTGTGTTTTGGCCCAAACTTCTATCATATTCTCTGTGAAGTGGGTTCCCTGGTCAGATTCTATGATGACTAGGATACCATAGCAGGGAATACTGATTTTCAGTGTTACTGATGGTAGATTTTTTATCAGTTTTCCTGCAGGGATAGGCTAATCCTCTTCTTGACAGTCTGTTTACAATGCTACATGCATACAATTTATTTTCTGGCATAGGCGTGGATCATATATAATCAGTATGTATAATTTGGAAGGGGCCTGTCAGTTTTGATCTTATGTGGAGTATTCACTAATGACCTTCAAGCTTTAAACTTCTGGCAATTCTCATATCTCTTCATTTGAAATTGGAGGTGTTTTCTAAGTATATACAGGTTTCTTGTTTCTAACCATGTTCTAGTACTGTTGAGTATCTACATGACCCATTTGGTGATATGCCTGTGTAATGATCCTATCAACTGGCATATCTGTTTGTTCAGATTGTATATTACATTGTCCTTCTTGTTTATATATGGTTATGTTTTGAATTTGTTTCTTCTTTACCCATGAATCATTGTGTTTCTTAAGATAAATCTTAGGAATACTTGTTTCATAGTTTTCCTACTGAGTTTGTCCAGCTTGTTACTAAATTTGGTTCCTTCAGAATTGTACGTCTGGTATGCAGAGACATGTGTGATGAATGGAGATGTCAGCCAGTGCTGTTTTCTGCCATACGTCCTTATTTCCTGTTTTCCAGGTAAGAAATAAGCATTCCATTCCAAATAGTTATTCCATTAGCTATTTCCCATGAGTCTGGAAAAAGAGCATACCTAATTCTGATTTTCCTTAATGGATTGTTCGATCACCAATTTTATGTCGTCCTGATTCTCCAGAGTTCGATTTTGTTAATTAGACCATCATTAGTCCTCAAGGTCACAGGCTACCAGCATACTCTGGATAGTGTCTTGAGGCTGACCCCATCTGTAAACCATGCATTACTGAGTGCTATGGACCAATGATGGTCCTCATTGCCCAGCTGCTTGAGTTTGGATAGGCTTGCCTTTTAGAAACACTGATAAGCGTCCTATAAGCATTGCTAAGATTTCCTCATACAATGTGAAGTGTTGACTATACATTCGAATGTCCCCTTTCTGAAATATACCAATTCCATGTTAGGACTTTCTGGTCAAGGATAATTTCCCTCCATCTATCAGGATCTGTTTTACCTAATCCAGAATAGGCTGCTGCAGTTTAAGTGTAATTAGTTTATTTTCTGTTTGTGGCTCTTGGCTCTGTATTTTGTAGGGCCTCATGGAATGTGCCCAGGTAAGTCTTTCACTTGATTAGTATCTATTCTCAGACCATAGGAACTCTTTAGTTCAAAATCCAATTGAGCCAAATTTCAGGTCCTGTGGTGTTTTAGTCCACAGTGACCATGTTGCAAACTGTTGTGAAAATAGGCACCTTAATTTATATTTGGAGTCCTTGTTAATGTGTTAGATTTCCAGTAGTTTTTTCAAATAAGTAAAAGTTGCCTCTTGAGTTTCTGTCCCCTAAATTCCCTGTTCTTAGTTATTTCATAGATGGGATTTATTTTTTTTATTTTTATTTTTTTCAAAGATGGGTTTTAATGTTATTCTCATATATGATATGTGTTGTATACAATATCTTAGTTGTACTATCAGTTTCTGAGCTGCTTCTTTTGTTGTAGAAGTTGGTATGAAATCTGTCTTGTTTATGACTGACTCTGGCATTTTCCTATGTTCAGAGGACCAAATTATGCCTAGAAATTTTACTGTAGTTCGGGGTCCTTGGACCTACCTCACCTAGGTTTATCATCCATCTTCTGAGTGTAAGAAATTCAATTAACTCTCTTTTGACCCTAGTCTATTCTTCCAAGTTATCATCATAAATAAGGATGTCATCAATATAGGAAATAATGGTTGGTGTGTGCTGTGTTTTTCTGAAAGGCCTGGATGTCTTGTATGAGAAAGTTGTGGGATATCACTAAGCTGTTAAGGTATCCTTGTGATAACCTGCTAAACTGATACTGTCTCCCTTCCCATGTGAATTCAGTCATGAGTTGGCTCTCCTCATCAATTGGTATAGCAAAGAATAAGTCAAATAATCTATTACTATATACTTTCAATATCCAGTGCTGATATTGTTTATGATAGTGCCTGTATTTTGGAGTGCTCCCTCATTTTGGGAGAGTATTTGTTTAAATTCCTAAAATATACCATAAATATGTATCCTGTATGGGTTTTTAATAGGCCAGATTGGGTTATAAACACTAATTTGTTCTTTTAGAAGTTTCTGAATTTTCTTCTTAATTTGAATATGTCCTCTCTTAAGGTTGTACTGGGTTACATCTGTTATTCTAGACAGGGTAGAACATTTAATTGCAGTCCATTTTGCTGTAGCTAAATTAGTTTTAGTAATTGTTAAATCCTTATTTGTTATATGATGTCCTATCATATCCATCCCAGGAATATTTTCTACACTGGGACCTTCAACTAATTTCACCTTAACAGGAAGGTCTATCATCATGTGTTAGAACTCTATGTACTCATGTCCCTGGAGTTAATTTCCTTCCTATTTCCTCAATCTCAATTAGTCCTTTTTTTTTTAATTATTAAAGATTTTATTTATTTGACAGAGAGGGACACAGCAAGGGAGGGAACACAAGCAGGGGGAGTGAGAGAGGGAGAAGCAGGCTTCCCACCAAGCAGGGAGTCCCATGCAGGGCTCAAGCCCAGGACACTGGGATCATGACCTGAGCCAAAGGCATATGCTTAACAACTGAGCCACCCAGGTGCCCCAGTCTTGATTTATTTTAAGGTTAATATTGGTAAGATGTCTTTGTATCGTTGTTACTTGTGATCCATCCAGTATCTAACAATATAGTATCATATATAGTATTTTTATTTACAAATGGTGTTTCTATTGACATGGCCACTGTAATATATGAGTGATTTTCTCAGGCCTTGGCTAGGAGGCAGAAACTGCTGAGTTTCTATAGAAGGTTCATCAGACTTTCTCTTTTCATTTATCATCAGATCATCTATTAATGGGATTAGGTTTTGGAAAGGGGTTATTATTTACAGTAAGCAGGTTATTAAGTATATATAGGGGTTTCTTTTCCTGAAAATGTTGTTATTTACATTTCTTTGCCATTGTAATTACCTTCTATTTTTATTCTTATTGGTGTTTTTATTTCCATACTTAGGATTAAAAGGTACTGGTCTAAAAGGCCAAGGTCAAGAGGCCTTATGAGTTTTGTTCTATTAGGTCTATTTACATTAGGTGTAAGTCTTTGCTATCTTTCCAGGACAGCAGGCCAAAAAGCCAATTAAACAAACATTTGTAGAAGACTTCTTAAGCTTAAGTCAATGGCAGTGAGCATTGTGAAACTCAAAGATGAAAAAGAAAGTGATGTTTCCTGATATCAAGGAATATATAATATTCCTTGCAGCATAGTGCAGAGTGAGATAGGCAGCACAGCAAAGCATCAACAAAGTGCTTGGGAGAACTAGAGGAGGGAATGATCAATGAGAAGAGAAAGTTGATTAAATAAATGCTAATTCATCTGGACTTTAACAATGAACAAAATTTAGGTAAGCAAAGAAGATGAGAATTCACTAAAGACACAAGCTTATATGGAGATAAGAAAGTAGTTCCTTTTGCACAAAATCAGGATCACATCTATCAATATGGTGAACAACATTTTGCTTCCAGTGTTGAGTCTATCATGGATTAGACATTGCCCATCTCTATTCTTAAGTTTGTTTCTTTCCATAACACATTTGTATACTCCAATATACTTGATAATTTGCACATTTATATTCATCATTTGACTATCAATGACAGCATTGCTAGCTGTGTACCTGCACACACACACACACACACATACACACACACACTCCCTATTTTTTCCTTGACTTATAGCTACACTACATTTTCCATTCTTAGATGTGTCCATGTGAATGAATTCTAATCTCGCCAACCCTTGGGGTATACAGAGACTCAGGAAAATATTTTTGGGGAACTTCATTCATTTAAACTATTTGATTAAAAAATTTATTAAAGAATTCATGAGTCCCTTTGAGATATAGTGACTTCTCAGTGAACATTTAGAATGATGGGCACAGAAGAGTTAATTCTGTATTGCTTTATTATCCAACAAATATAAGCAAACATTCTCTATGGTACCCAGGTACCATCTCCTCTTGCTAAGATCAAGAAACTTCTGTAGGTACTTCATTGTCAAATGTCACATTCCTGGATAATTTCTTATCTTTCACTGTGAGAAAAAAGTAGCAATGCTATTATTACGAATAATGCCATGTTTTTTGGAAACTGTATTTAAACCATACATATCTTTTTTTTCTTCTGTGGATCTGAATACAATTTATTTAATGCTGATTGATTCATTACTTAAGACACTGCATTATCCAACATGCTGTTTAAGAGTACCAACTTTCAATGACTTTTTCAGAGATTCTTATTGTATTTTATTGATGATGACCAAAAATGCAAATGTCATCCAGAGAACACAGAATAGTGAGAAATATGTTCATTTTCTTATCACCTTATGGTTATTATTTGGAAAGAATTATAATGCATCTTCCAACAATGTCTTCTCTTCAGCTCTTAAAGCCATAACCACTATATTCTGGAATGTGATCTCTTTCAATGTTGGTAAGTATCACTGCCTTCCACACACCACCACCAGCGGAGAGGATACATAAGGGGCCTATAAGTGGAGCAGGAAAAGCAGTTGTGTCTACACAACAAATGTCCACTTGTCCTCTGGCATGGCTTAACACTGACTTAGATGAGCACAGTGCTGCCACAGCTAAAGGAGGCAAGAAAACAACAATCAAAGACCCTTTGTCATTGTGGAGCAATAATCTCAAAATCCTAGTAAAGGAAGAGATGTAGCCACTCCTCAAGGATAGCCTGGCATGGGGTACTTGGTACCAGCAGAAAGGAGTTCACAGAATGAAAGATACCTTCTACTACTAGCTACCACATATGGGTACTCCATACCAGATTTAGCTCAGAGCTTGCACCATTAAAAGCTGATGGATATAAAAGAGTTAATGTATGGATTCATACATGTGGCTCAAGCTCAAGTGTTGGCGCTAGTCATAGGTAGTCTAGACCTCTAAACTCAGCAAATGTCCAACATATCTCTATCTATATCTCTATATATCTCCCCACTCAAGCCAGTGGGAGTGATTTACTCATTAAGCACAAGATATCAGGGTAACCTTTCAGACTTAAGTCCAGGAGCTTCTTACAGCATCTGGTTGACCCCCCACATGAGGTAGAGGATCACAGAGTAACCTCAGGTGAAGAATGGAAGTGGGAGTCCATAAAGGACCTAGCCTGAGATCCAAGTGTCCTACTTGGACAGTATACTTTGTCAAACCCAAGTCAGTGCCAGGGGATTTAGAAAATTTTAAATAAAGTACCATAAACCTGGGTCTTCAGAGGTACAAGCAATAAGACAGAGGCCCTATGTGCCCATCTCTAAGGGCATCACTTGTTCTAGCCATGGGATATAAGCAGAAGTAGAGTATTACTTCCGTCCGTGGAATATAAAGACATATAAAGATTCTACATGCATTCCTTTATTTATTTGTTTGCATGTTCATTTGTTTTCTTCTGTCTACATATCGTATCTCAATACTATCTTAAAGCCACATGTTAATGGACATGTGGGGCAAAGCAACCCCTCCTCCACCTTGACCCAAAGGAGCAGTTTTGACTGTTTATCTGAATGAGAAGTGAACCATTGTTTGAACCATTATATAGTTTAATCCATTATATAGTTTGTGGTTTATTTGTTTTTGTAGCTGTCTGCTCTAACTAATACAATCTCTTACTAAAATATAAATTCGACAAGGATTGGGATTTTTGTTTACTTTGTAGTCCATTTTATGTTCAGTGTCTGGAAAAATATCAGACATGGTAGTGATCTACTGTGATTTTTAATGTTTGATACTAAGCATGGTCTCCAACACGGGATTCACTTGAGAAAATAATTCAGATATTTAGTGGTACCCAGTTCTAAGAGCTGAGTGATAAAATGGGAGCCCCCAGACAAAACAGGAAGATCCAACTTACCTAAACTTGGACATTTAATGCTTATTCCAAAGACATTAGATAAGAAGCTTAGGCCACATGTGACTTTTGCAACAAAGCCCAGGAGTATATTAATGTGTCTCATTCCTTGGTAACTGGAAATGTGATAACTAGATCTACCAATGAAAGACCTTAATGTCTAGACTGGTACAGGCAGCTTGTAGAATTTTATCACAACGCAAAAGACCTTAGTTCTTCCTATAAAATGCATACATTTCCAGAACACATGGATCTATTATGTGAGGAATTTAAAACTTTATTTAAGAGAGTCTATACTAGATTTACCATTGTGTACAAACTACATACATAATCAGTTAATAGGTCATGTTCACAAAATAAGGGTATTGACGCATAGGCCAGAGCAGATAGAATGGCTTTATAGAAGAAGCAGCTGAGTCAGTAGCACAGACTCATTACCCAAGCCTCAATTTCAGCTTTTAATCCAAATCAAATAAACATCATTGAAGCTACAGAGATATTTGGAAGCACAGAAATAGACATCTAATTGTGATTGACCAAAGCAGACTAGCTTGCGACACCCTTGAATGAAAACAAAACACAGTAAATACTGAGAAGTAGAAGTAATTGGGTAATCCAGATTTTTGTTCTAATGGGTCTGGGTCAAGGTTGATCTCCCCTTGATCATTCTCCATTCTGTCCTCTGACATCTCCCTGTTAATCAGCCCTCTGGGTTGAATAATCGCTAGTACAATAGTTGAACTCAAAGTAGCTTGCACTATCTCCTTCCTAATCAAGTAACCCAAAAGTGTGCTAAGTTTTAGTACACTGATAATGAGCAGGAGATGGGATTGGTTAAATATTAAGGAAAACAACCTTTAGATAGGTTTCCTCATAATTTTATACATATAATGTGAAAATTAATTTAAAATCCAAAAGAGCAGAGTAACTTTTAGTAGTAACATAGCATAAAGAGTTTAAATTCTGAAGCCAGCTTCCTGGGTTTAAATTTCAACTTTCCTACCTACTAGATTTGCATCTTTGGGCAAGTGGCTTAACCTTCCCTTGCCTCAGTTTTCTGTTATTTAAAAATTGAGGTAGAAATAGTACTTACTTTATGGGGACTGAGTGAATTAATATTTCGAAATTTGGTGCCCTGAGTCATACATCATGTAAGAGTTCCATAAAATAAAGTAATTGTATTTGAAATTATTTTATAAAGCCCATTAAATGATACACTTAATTTGTGTGTGTGTATATATGTACTTTCAGGCTACTTTTATTGCTAACCTTATGGTTAACTAAATATTACACCTGATAGTGGGAAAAACCCTTTGATATTAGGAACTGGTCTGGAACTTACTGCTGCTTGTCATGGTGATGTTCAATCCTGTTGGACATATGTGATCTCACAGAACAGCAACATCAAATAAGCCTACTTTGTGACATTGATAAAATGAGACCAAAAAAAAAAAAAAAAAAAAAAAAAAAAAAAAAAAAAGAAGAAGAAGAAGAACAAGATGACAATTTTGTCTAAGTACCTCCCTCCCACACAGCATTCACTTCCAAGTAACAATGGGTGATCGCTTCTTTATGCATTACAACTTTAGTCTTTCCCTTCTTCTAGTTAAGATTTATTAAGATATATAGTTGTAGAATTCTCCCTACAAGATTTATTAAGATACATAGTTACAGAATTCTCCTACTTTCTGACCTCACTCTAGAGTGAACTACTGCTTTCTTGAACTTCCCCACCAAGTCATCTAACCAAAGCTCAGCCTGTAATAAGCCTTCTCTAAAACCTCTTACGGGGATGCCTGGGTGGCTCAGTTGGTTAAGTGGCTCCCTGTGGCTCAGGTCATGATCCGGGGAATCTAGGATCAAGTCACCTTTGGACTCCCTGCTCAGGGGGGGAGTCTGTTTCTCTCTCTCCCACTGCCTATCCCCCCTGCTCTTGCTTTCTTTCTTTCTCTGAAATAAATAAAATCTTTAAAAAAAAATGAAGAAAAATAGGAGCACTTGGATGGCTCAGTCAGTTAAGTGTCTGACTCTAGATTTCAACTTAGGTCATGATCTCAGGGTTATGGGATGGAGCCCTGAGTCAGGATTCATGCTCAGCACAGGGTCTGCTTGTCCCTCCCCTTACCCTTCTACCCTTCTTCCTGCTCTCTCTCTCTCTCCCTCTTTCTCTCTCTCTCTCTCAAGTAAATAAATAAAATCTTGAATCTTTTTTTCAAATAAAGAAAAAACCCTCTTACTGATACCTCATAGTTCCTGATAGTGTGTAGTCTGCTTCAGCAACTTGTCCAACCACAGATGGATTCTCAGTGGTCTTTGGCTAGAAGGCATTAGAACACCATGCACTATGTACATATTATTATTCACATAGAATATCCACATTTTTAATACCTATGCAGTTCAGTCTCAGCTATTGAAAAGGCTTTGAAAAGTGTTAAATCTGAAACCACCTCAACTTTTACAACTATCTCAAATACAGTAAAATAATAAGTACTAAAAAAAAAACCCTCTGTATTTGAATCAATTCTATAAGGTAGCAGCAGATTTTTATGTACTTTTTGCATGTAATATTATTGTTATTCACATTACATTTCTGTTCCAAGTAAGAGAGAGATTATTCATTGTTTGATTTGGTGGGGGCTGAGTTTTCTGAGGTATTTGTTCCCCTTTTGTTTCCTCAGATTTATGAGCCTGGCAAGCTTTTCTGTCTGTTGCTGAAAAGACTATTGTGTCCATATACACACAGTTCCAGCAAATAATTTATTTCAGACCTCCAAGAACAGTCTTTTTTTCACCCTCAAAACAGGGATTTTTCATTTCAGTCATCTGTCCAATCTTAGTAGTGATTCTATAATGTCAGTATTCATTTTCAATAAAAAGGAGAAAAAACATCCACAAGGCAGTTGAGAGGGCTTTGACCTAAATCAATGGAATAGTGATAAAAATGATCCAGATTTTATGCTACCATCACAAAAATTTTGGTCAGATATAAACTTAAATTTTTCTTTCCTTTCTTTTTTCTTTCTGTTTCTTTTATTCTAACCTCAACTGTTATGAAAATAAATATATTCAATATTAGCAAGAACACATTGGAATGGATAATGATCCCATTAATTCAAAGAACAATATATTTTAATTAAAAAGAAAAATCCTTTGCCTTGACTTATCTGGATGCTTATCTGTATTGTCTAGAGGTGTATCTTTATTGACAGTTACATTATGACTTCTCTACTTTATCTTTATGACTTTGATGATTATGCTTTAGAATTTATGATTCTATTGCCTATTAATCTGTGCCTTTTTATCTATCATAAAACATTATGATCTTGTCACATTATATGCATATAATTACATATCTTGTCACCTTATTCTATGATAGAGCTAGATAAGACTCTGGGAATTTGTTGTATCTCATTCTCTGAGGTACAGAACAAACTTTGCTGCAAGTATCCTTAAAAATAGTCTTTTCTTAAAATTCCCCAAAGAAGAAGATGATTCTTCAACCTTTCATTCTAAAAAGAAACTCTGACTTTTAAAGAAATAACCAGAGAGACCTTGACCGTAACCCATAACAACTTGACAAAGGTACACATTTATCATCTGGTTCTGACAGTCTCATACTAAGCCTTGTAATACTGACATTTCACAGAGTCTATAGATACTATGTTTTCTTTTTCCCTGTCCTGATCATCCCTTTGTCTACTTGAACATGGGCTATACTGGGATTAAATGCCTGCATTGTTGAACAACAAAAGATGAGTCTCATTTTAGCTACACTGTTGACAGCAGAACTATTTCCAAACCATTCCTTTTGCAACCTTTCTGAAAACCAGCTGCAGGTCTCATGGGAGGGCAAAAATAAGCATGCATTCTAAGAATTTGTATTCACATTTTCAGCAGTTAAGGAATGACAGTTTTGACTTGAAGCTGCTCAGGAATAGTTTTGTCAACATTTGTAAAAACATGATATAAATTTACTCATCAAGGAGTCATTATTAGTGATCATGGGAAATCAGTCTCTTTCTTGCTTTTTTTTTTCTATCTCAAAATTGACAATATTTTCCCCTGTTAAACTCATATAAGACATGTGTTGACATTGAGTAAAACACTCCCATTCTATAAGCATTTAGGGAATAATTTAACATTTTGGAAAAAGGGGGGAAAGACTGTCATCATGTGAAGAACCAGGAAATATTTTATTCTGTTATATTTTTAAAAAGCCCACAACCATTGCAGAAAGTAAAATATACTGGTGTTGATAAGCTAAAATATACTTTCATAGTCATTAATTAGTAGGAAGGCATTTTCATATTTCACACTTAATATATAATTTCTCATTTCCTTGTCTCTCTACAAGATACAAATTTTGTTTTATTTCAGTGTTAGACAACAGCCAGCCTTGTCATATACTTTGGCTAAAGACAAATATCCCTTATCTTGGAGACTTGTTGTCTTTGAGCATGGAAGTCTTGAGTGTATGTACAGTGCCCTAAATTTTATGCCTGATACTCAAATATGCAGTCTAAATAATGGGGAGGAATGATTAAAATTTTTTAAAAGTAATGTTGCTCCTGAAAATCTCAGGGTTATGATGAGAAGAGGAAAGGATAATCTAAACAAAATGAGAAGAGGTAAGGATAATCTAAACAAAATCATGCATTTTACAAAAAGTCACGAGATGGCATGGATATATGACATAATGTTGCCTTGGTGTTATCCTTACATGCAGGTTAGCAAGGAATTAGCCTGTAATAGTCCTCTAAATCAATAGTCCTTCAGAATTAGGAGGGATATTAGAGATCATTGTTGATCCCTCTCTTTCATAAAGGAAGAAGGTAAGAATCAGAATGGCAAGGATTTCTTTTGATCACACCCTTGTCCTTCCTAGTGGTGAGGCCCTTTTCCATACCTTCCCTCAAGTCTAACATCTTCCACTGCATTCCTCATATCAAGCAAATAATTCACATGGTAGGTGACCTCATTCCATTTTTACAATTGTAGTGGCTCCCAGGACTGGCCAATCTAAGGGATGCTGTCACAGAGTTGTCATTAGCTGCATTCTCTCCACCCATGGCTACCACTACATTCACAATTCAAACAGAGACATGGGCAGTTTCTCATTCTAATATGTGATACTGAGACTCTTGGTCTTTCAACATCCACAAGGCAGCCATTTGCTGACATATCCTGCGGAAATCTAATGACTGGGATCTCTAAACCTCTTTTCATGTAGGAACTGTCATCAGTTAAAAAAAAAAAATCTGGTCTTAACTCTAAAAGGTTATAATAAAATATATCTAAAATAGTTTCTCTTTCATATATCAAGTACTACTCTACTGGTTCTCATGAACTTAGACTTGGGTTCTCTCTTATCCTATATCTTATATATGAAAGTGCTGAGTGTGTAGGTAAATAGTGTTTGATCTCTAGCCATTTAGCTAAAGTGAGGTGCAAGGCCTCAAGCTTAACCCACAGAAGCCAGCATGGACCTAACTGTCCATTAGAGAGATAATTAGTTTGTTTGGAAAATCTCAACCACTCCTGACTCTTCATTTACCTTTGCTTTTTCTGCATGTAGTTTTATTTACTCTGTAGTAGATTAAAGATGACTAAAACTTCTTTTCTACATGTAGTTTTGTTTACTCTGCAGTAGATTAAAGATGACTGAAACTTCTTTTCTGCATGTAGTTTTGTTTATTCTGTGGTAGATTGACGAGGACTGAAACTTCTTTGCTCTTTGTCTCATTTGTCCGGATTTCAGTGGAAACGACAATCTGGGACCTCTGTGGCTAGTTCATTAGACACTTGGCAGCTTCCACGCAGGTCCCCTGGAATGCTGTCAGTCAAGTTGGCTATCTTGTAAGAAATCTGACTCTCATTAAACTATTAAACTTCCTAATAAGGAAGCCCCAGCATGAGGGAGACCACATTGAGAGGCTGCATGGAAAGAGGAAAAGCCCAGAAAGAAAGAAGCCCAAGGAGTTGTTACCTTTTGTATCTATTCTAGCCCAGGTTCTAAGCAAATGAGTGAAGTGTCTCTTTCAAATAGTCCAGGCCTCCACAGTGATAATAGGGAGAACTGTGGAATCCAGATGGCAGCCAGGGGAACCAAGGTCTAAGACATACGATCTATTCAACCATCTCAGGTATATCCAGTCATTTGAGCTGTTCCATCTGAGTCCTAATCATCACAATATATTAAGACTAGCTGTCCCCACTGTGCCCTGCCCAAACTCCTGAATGACAAACTTGTGGACACAATTTCATGGTTGTGGTTTTATGCCATTGAGTATTGGGGTGGCTTCTTATTCAGCAGTACAGTACCAGAAAATGATTTAATTCTAAGACTGAAGTTCTACTTCAACAGAAACCTGAAACATGTCATATGGGACCAGGTAGAGGATATAGGCTAGGTGTGACAAGGGAGAGAAAAGAGCAGCATGCATGGCAGAAGCAGCCTTTGATGCCTTGAAAGCATAATGCCAATTGCTTTCAGTGGAAATTTCTCTATTTCCAAACAAATCTGGAAGGACACAGGGAAAGAAATGATACTAGGAAAAGAATGACACTAGGAAATGTTATTTCTGTTTAACTAAACTGATTCAAAACCATCACACTCTATTGGTCATGACTTGAAAAATATGGCCACAGCCATAATGTGTCTCTTAAAATCACTCCCAAACTCAATCACAATGTCGATTTGGGGCCTGCTTGTTTCCACTGTTCCTCCAATCTAGGCTATCTCTAGCACAACCACTATCAGCCTTCAGAATAGTTAAATAAATTATGAGTTATTCCAAATAAAAGTTAAAGGTTAAAATCCATAGTCATCATCACATCTAAGTATATTCAAAATTTGACTGTAATCACATTGCTACTAATAGAGCCCCAGGTTTTCTGGGCTTTTTGACATTATGCTCCTTATATGTTTTTGCACAAGCTATGCACTTTCATGCTTTTATATTTATCTCCCTTGTAGATCTTTGCATATTTTTTAGGTCAAATACAAATACCACCTTTGTTCTTTCTGATTAACTATGTTGCATCTCCCACTAAGCAATGAGAATTGTTCTATGGTTATCCTGATACACTGATTCCTGATTGATTATAGGGGTTATTGTTTACAAAATACTATATGGACACCTTATCTCTAATCCTCAGAAGACTTTGAAATCTTTTTTTTTTTAAGGTTTCATTTATTTATTAGACAGAGAGAGAGCACAAGTAGGCAGAGCAGCAGGCTGAGGGAGGGAGAAGCAGGCTCTCCACAGAGCAGGGAAGCTGATGTGGGGTTTGATCCCAGGACCCTGGGACCATGACCTGAGCTGAAGACAGGCTTAACTAAGAGCCACCCAGGCACCCCATATAATAAAATATGTTGGTTGACTCTAATGATTTATATATGTTTGTGTTTATGTGATATGTACCTAGAGGGAAAGGAGTATTAGTTTAGCTTAGAATCTGTATGGTTCCTATAAAATCAAACAAACAGATTGACTCTTATAGCTTCTGCCATTAATTAGATACAATTAGCAATTTTGTAGTAATTAGATTACATTATAAATTACCTTATAGTTCCTGAATTGTATGTTTAAATTATTCTCATATAAGTAAACTGATCACTTATACCATTGTATTGAATGATCTAATTTACTTTATTACTGAATGATTTTGACAAAATGTGAGCAATTTAAGAATTACAAGTGAAAATAGTTCTAACATAAGGCACCCGGGTGACTTAGTCAGTTAAGCATCTGCCTTTGGCTCAAGTCATGATCCTAGGGTCCTGGGATCAAGCCCTGCATCAGGCTCCCTGCTCAAGGGGAAGTCTGCTTCTTCCTCTCTCACTCCCCCTGCTTGTGTTCCTTTACTCACTATGTCTCTCTCTGTCAAATAAATAAATAAAATCTTTAAAAAATTGTTCAAACATAAACTCAAAATATCATCAAACTGTTCCTAGAAGACTTGAAAACTTTTAAATATTTTCTCCCTTTCTGGAATGCAAACTAAAACTAAGGTATTTGAGTCTGTAAATGACCTTAATGCATAGGACACCTACTACCATTTGGAGAGTAAAATACTTTTTCACTACTTTTGACAATTTATACCCAAAGTATGCTGGTCTATCCAGTGACTCTAAAATAACTCCTTCTCATTCTACTTCCTCTATTTTGGGAGGAGTAATGACTATTGTATTTTTTTCCTTTAAATTAGATTTTTTTTTTTTTTTGCTCTGTTTTCTTCCTACCACTAGCACAAAAAATAGATCTAATCTTCTACAGAAAAGTTTTTCAATTATTTCAGGACAACTGCCCTGGATCCCCAAATATTGATTGTCTATGCAGGGAAATTTAATTTTGTTTGTTAAGAATATCAGAAAATATATGATGACCTACTCTGTGCCAGGTATAATGTTAGGCACCTGAGATACAGTCTTGCACTGGAGAGATCTGGACCTGTGCTCATGAATTCACCATTCGGTGGAGGGGGTGGGCCACAAACAAATAAGTAAACTGAGCTTTCTTTAAAAGCTTTCACTATTTTGATCTCACTTCTTTAAATATACTCAGCTTCCACTATATCCCTGCCAAGTTGTTATTCCCAAACTGATGCAGTATTCCAAAAATGATCTGATTAATGATAACTTTAAGTATTAGCCTCATTGCCTATTAATAATAAAAAAGCAATGTATATCCTTGTGAGTTTTAAATGCTCTATAAATGTTAGCAATTATTATTGCATATAGGGAAATCATAGCTAGCTTCCTTCTTTTTCCTAAATGCAGCCTACATTGCATTAGCTAGTGTAATGAACACATAGTACTACTTCTGGGACTTGTCCATTCATCCTGCTTCTTATTTATGACTAACTTATCACATAAATTTTGAATGTTTTATTTTTCAAATATGGTTTTCACCTATTTTAAATTTTATCTTCATAGAAAATGCCGTCATTCCAGATGCTGTCTGTATTTCTAGATCCTAATTATGTTAAACAATATGGGTTCCTACTCACCCATTTTGTACATTCTGCATCTAATTAACATGTCTACTATTTTGAACATTGTGTAATACAAGTTCAAAACCAAAATCCTGTGGTAAGTGATAAGTCACTAGCCTAACTAGAGGACAGATATGGTGGAGAGAATTACCTTTTTGGTGTTTGAGAGATGAGATTTTATATATAACAATAAGAGGGTTAAACTCCAAAGTTTCCTTTGCAAGCACAAGCATATTACAAGTTATTCTTAAGTCTTACCCTGATTAGTTAAAAATATTGTTCTAGCTACACTGAACCTTATTTGGCTCTGGGAGTGATGGCCTGAGATGAGATTTACTATACAAATATAGACTATCAAACCAACAAAAATCACCAATTTACAGACCAGAGGGATAAATTCTAAGTAATCATAAACATAATCATATCCATAACAATAATAATAATATTTGTATGATTGGTTAATTGAGATGTACAATGATAATTATACACACACACACACACACACACACACACACACACACACACACACACACAGCAGGGAAGAAGAGAAAAACCAGACTGAAACAAAGCAGCAGATGCCTCTCTTATAGCTGCCAAGAGACACAAGTCCCTTTTATGCAGACCATCTGAAATTTATTGTAAAACTTTCTTCGGCTGAAAGCTATCCATACTTACCAGACGTGCCATTAAGGGAGAAGTGCCATCTCTTTTACATAAATGATACAATGCCCAGAACAAGTCATCTGTGGAATAACGATATCACTTTCGATATCCCTGAAAATGGTATCAAATAAGTAGTAGACAGATTTATTTTACTTGTAAATGCATACTTGTCTGGCACCCACTCACACAGATATTTGTTTAAAGGGTTATATCTTATTATGCTTTCCTGAGGTACATCAGATACATTTAATATCTGCAGGGAGCAGACAAGACTAGAATCACCATTATTTCACGTAAGTTTGAATAGCTGTCCATTTAGACCCTTGGGACAGTGTCTCCTTTGTGCTACATTGCAAGGACTTGGTTATGCTGCAAGCCAGTTATAATTACAACTGAAAATTAAAATCCACCCAAGCTCCTTAATTATCTGAATTTATTATTCTTTAAAAAAAATTTTTTTTGCAGGTTTCTGAGTGGCTCATCAATTCTGAAAAAGTAGGGAAAGAGAATGTTATCTGCAGTTTTCAGCTCTTCTTAAAGAACTTATTCATTTGTTTTTAGGGCAAGAGCACTTTCTAAAAGTTTTATTGCTATTAGAAGTAACTATAGATTACTGATTCTAAGGATACCAGTTACCAGGATACCTAAGGATATCAGGCAAACAGTAGGCCAGCAAGTTGGTGGCATGTTCTTTTGATTCTAGGTCTTGGTGGCCACTCAGTTGAGTTTACTTAACTCCTTGAAGACTCAGCAGTACTGTGTGTGTATGTGTGTGTGCATGTATGTGTATGGGTGTGTGTGTGGAGGTATGGGGACCCGGGTTTTATACATTTAATACTGACAGCATTTGATACCTTATCTTTGATCCCCATCATTGAGTCATTTCAACTCTTCCCCATTTATTACCTTTCTTTCTAATTGCAGCAGATTCTTAGCTGGTTTCCTGGCTTCCAATCTTGTCTGTTCAGCTCTAAAGAAAATCCAGAGTCTGAGGAAGGAACTTAAAGTCAGGAAATATTAGATCCCCAAGGCAAAAAATATCTAACAAAGAGAGCCAATTACAGCAACAATGGAGAAACAAAATTTGTTGTCAGATCTAAACAAAAGTGTGGCACAGTTTATGGCTAAAGCAACTTATTATTATTATTATTTTTAAATATGTCAAGTCAAGGTTCATAAGTTTTCATTGCCTCATTTTATCTTTACTCATAAGTGGATCACGACAGCTTCCTGCTAAAGGATAGTAATTGTGTTTGGATATGGGTTAGACATGAGAGGATAAAATATATATATAATCCCTAGAACAGTATTCCACCTTGTCTTAGTTCATTTGGCTGCAATAGCAAAATACCAAAACCTGGGTGTCTTATAGACATAAGAATTATTTCTCATGGTGTTTGAGGTTGGAGGTCCAAGATGAGGGTTTCAGCATGGCTGAGTCAGAGCCTTCTGGGTTGCAGACTTCTTACATCCTCATATGGTGGAAGGTGGTAATGAGATTTGTGGGGTCTTTTTGTAAGAGCACTAATCCCATTCATGAAAGCTCCAGTAACCTCCCAGAGACTTAACCTACAAATACTATCACATCATATACTAGGATTTCAACATTAATTTTGAAAGAAACAAACATTTGGCCATGACACACATGTGGCATGCATTTAATTATTATAATTTAAATTAATTTTGAAAGACAACTGTGGGAAAGTAATAAATAAATGACTATTTTCTTCACCTTTTGCAAAAATGGAAAAGTTAAAGTAAGGCATTTCTGAAACCCTTAAGTTTTAATGAGTTATGATTTAATGATCCAGAGGAAGAATTGCAAATACTAATATAATATTTTTTAATCAAAAGTATTTATTCTTTCTCTAGATGGTCTTCTTTCCCATTTTGGTTAGCATTGCATATATTTTTTTTAACTTTATTTTTATGCCTTCTTAAGGCATCCAAAGTTTTGGAGTGGAAAAGAAACTTGAAATGACTAGAAATGGGTATGTTTAATAAAGTTGCTCCAGGAAAACAGACAAAAGAGCAAGAAGGGGGAAGGCACGATATTCTTTGGACGTCAAATGTATTTGAGATATATTTTAGCTAGAATTCAAGATTTTATTGCTAAATAAAAGGAAGAGCTTGGATTCCATCCAGATCTATTCCAGATTAAAGCACTGGCAGAAATTTAATAACTGAGGTAAAGGAGAGAAAAATAGGAAACATGTATAGTTCTTGAATCTCTACTCATTTTTTTTTTCCTTTCTAACTCTATACTTACCAAACTTATAGGGTTAAGAGGAAACAAAGCTATACATTCAAATGGAAATACTTGAACTTTGGCAGGACATGTGCCTTATCACTTCTAAGACTCTGAAATTCTAATTGTTAACAACTATTAACGAAATCTCTGTTTCAATCTTCTTATCATTTATAGAAAATATATTGATACTGATATCAGATGATTAGAGCAGTTGATTAAATAGCTATACAATAGTCAGTGGGAAGTATAGTATATGCTTCTGGGAGGGGGTTTTGGGGAGTAGGCAATAATATTCTGTGGATTCTGATTGATGCACATTTTCTCTGCCTACATGCAGTAAAATTTTCAGCATTGTTTTCAACCTTAACAAGAAGAAGACAGACTGAAAATTTATTTTTATAAAGTAAATGAACTGGAGAGAATATATAAGCCTAAATATTAATTAATACCTCCAATACAATTATTGCTGATAGTTTTTAAAAGAATTAAATGCACATGATTAATTAATATTTGCTGTAAATTAAAACTTCCTCTGTAAAAAGTGGAGGCATCTTCCTCATATAAAATATTACCTGAAATTGGAGTCTTACAGCTAACCATCAAATACAGTTTTCTTTTTGAGTCATCATTATGTTTAAGAGACATATGTCGCTAATACAGACTTGAATAAAGTAATAAGGATTTTCCTAAGGTCAACTTAACTGCTCCATGAAAAGTGATTTCTTATGAAGGTGATTCCCTGTCCCTACTTTCAAACCAGATGATATTTTATGAGAAAATTTGTAGAATACTTTGCTTTGGATCCTGAAAAGAGAAACACACATTGAAAAGACTTATTTGATAACCTATCTTCTACTAAAAAGCAGACTTTAAAATGCCTATTTATGTTTCCAATTATAATGGAATACCTACTCAAATCATAAGTATTTTATCTATTATTGCATCCCTTTATTACTAAACACTGGAAGAACAATCTAATTTCAGCTGTTCTGATTCATTTACACTTAAGCCATCAAATTTTTATGTTTGCAAAATGTTTTTAATGCACAAAAAGCTCTAATGATATCTTAAATAGCATTTTAATTTCTGCATCATAGACATCATATTTTCTTGATATCTTATGAGTCTTATTTAATAAAAAAGCAAAAGGGAAATGGAAATAAAGGAGAGTAGTTTTACTTGATTTGAACTACTTTTGTGTGACATTACTAAAATCATTTTAAAATGAAGAGTCCATATAGAAATTGAACTAGATTTTGCAGCTATACAATGGCAAAGAAATGGTCAATATTACTGAAGGTCTGGTATATGATATAAAACCCATTTATGAGTGGGAAAATATGGGAACTTTTACATCTCACGGAGAAAACCATTTTGGTTTGACCACTCATAATTCTGTCATTGTCCCTAAATTTCTAAAACCAAGCTATATTACAAAAGGAATCTAATCACATTTTTTTTTACTAATATTTATACAAACAACACTAAACTGGATTGTGTAGAAGGTATGAGTTACTGTCAGTATCAAGATTCAGTCATATCTTAAAAGAGATTTAACTTGAGTTATTTTGAAAGATGAACTGCTTATGACCATTCTGATGTGGTCCAGAAAATGATCTGAGACTAAGATGAAAAACAGACATAGACTTGTAGTGAGGGCGTACAAGTTTTGTGTCGTATTTCACCCTAATGACAAGTTATTTGCATTGATAATATGCTAATAATAATGGCCAAAGAAATAAAAGCAATAAAAACCATATTTTTATTTTTTTGTCACTTTGTACCTAAATTACAATCCTTGTATTATTATTGTTGATGAGTAGTTTGAGCAGAATTGTTTAATTTGGCTTGCTGGGAATGGCCAGCAATCCCTGTACCAACAGGTGAAAGATTACTCCAGACTTCACTCTGAAAGAGAGGAGAAGGCAAGGGGGTCAACACTCAGAGACAAAGACCCTTTGTTCTTCTTTACTCTTACATTTATTGGTGCTTCAGGTTAGTCGTACATCTTTATTACTCTGTTTCTAAGTGAGTGATGTGTAGCAAAGGGTCTTACAGAAAATAGGAGAGTCCGATTATGGGAAAGATACAATGTGCAGATCAGCGTGTTCTGGGAGTTCTTTTTTTTTTTTAAGACTTTATTTATTTGACAGAGAGAAACAGAGCTAGAGAGGGAACACAAGCAGAGGGACTGAGAGAGGGAGAAGCAGGCTTCCCACCAAGCAGGAAACCCGATGTGGGACTCAATCCTGGGTCTCCAGGATCATGACCTGAGCTGAAAGCAGTCGCTTAACCAACTGAGCCACCCAGGTGCCCCATGGGAGTTCTGCTTGACATAGCAATAGGGAGCAATGCATACATTTCTTAGATCACAGGGGGGCTGCTTGGGCTAAGAAAGCTTCTGGATAGGCAACTCCCCGCTGGATTCCAATAGCACAGTGGTGCCCAGAACTAGGCATTCCAAAGCCCCACACCATCCCCTGGCACATTCCATTGCCCCCAGCAGCTTCCTGTTACATTTTAGCAAGTCACGTATTATTGATAATTTCATGCTCTCCATTAACTCCAACATTGTCAGTTAAACATGGACTCAAAATAAATTTATGCAGTCTTGGAAATATTCAATGCATTCATTTGTTTATTCATTTATAATTCACTCATTTAATCAGCAAGCATTCATTGAGTACCTACTAGAGCATGCTATTCACTGTTCTAGGTACTGACAATAGAACAGTAACAAAACAAGTGTTTCTATTTTCATGGTGTTTTCATTCTGGTCCAGAAAAACACAGAATAAGCAAATAAGAAACATACCGCATTCTATATGGTGAAAACTACTATGCATAAAAACAAGGAGGGATGACTATGAAGTGGGGTTTTAGCAAAGGCCATTTGGGAGGCCCCTCTGATAACATTGTTTGGTAGATACCTACAAACTATGTCATATTTGGGGTAGTATTGTGCTAAGCTACAGGGAAGTGTTAAGGACAGAGTCTCCTGGGGAGGATCATGTTTCTCACATACAAGGAGTAGCAGGACACTCAGTGTTGCTGGAGCTGGAGGAGGAATGATGGAGTGATAGGACAGGAGGCTAGAGAGGTGTAAGGACCATCTTCACACTCAACATGAGCCAATACTGGAAGGGGCATGAAAATATAACCTAGAGTTTCTACTCTTCCAAAGCTTTTATTTTGAAAGGGGCTTTAAGATTAATTTACATAGGAACAACATAAGGTTTAACATAGCTAAATTATTATAGAACAGATTTTATGATAAAAGCTAATTGTTCTAAAATTAGTTAAAATCTCCTGACCTTGCAGGAATGGTGTTCACTTATAATTACCTTCAGACTGTTTTTTGTCATACTTGAATCATCCTACAAAATGATTTGAAATGCACAACTACAGTTTTCAAAAATAGACCTAATTGTATTCTGTAAAATAAAGAATGGCTCATTTAACAGAGGTGAGACATACGTTTCTCAAATATTTATTATGTTCTGATTTTTGGGCATATGAAACAAAAACAGTAATCACCAGGAGTCAATATTGGTTCACTTAACACTAGCTATTTAGCCTCAAATTTTCTTTTCTTTTCCTTAAGGATTGTTATTCTGGTAGACTAGAGAAATGTGTTAGGCACTGATAATCATTAATGTTAGTTGAATCTAATGCCTTAATATATGTTAAAGTTTCATGGAATACATCAGACATAAGGAAAATATATGAATGTGATTATTATGCCACAGGTTGAATAACTTCAGTGCAGGTTCTTTGTGGATTGTATTCATTCTGTTAATTTTTAAGCATTAACCAAGTGGCAAATGCATGCACTGTGAACAGACTAATGAACAAACATATCTCTATCCTCACTCAACTTACAATCAATCAGCAGAGAAGACATAATATACACAATATCAAGTGTGTCTTATGCTTACAAAGGTATATCCTGGATCATACACGTGAAAATGTTAACTCAGACTAGGATTTAGACATAGGAAATATTGCATGTGGTGGCAATAATTTAAGATGTGTCTAGAAGATAAGTAGTTTTAGCTAAGTGGATGAATAGATGACTGTAGTAGAGAGGACTTTAAGTGGAGAAAACTGAACATGAAGCTATTCTGATGTTAAGATATCATGTCAGAAAAATTTAAAAGAAGTATAAATGGAACTTAAAGAGCAAAGAGTGGTGTTAAGAGAGACTAAGGATACTGGCACGGGTCAGATGATGCATGGTTTTTACTGAATATATTGATATATTGGATCTTATTCAAATTTCAATGGGAAGCCATTAAGAGGTATTATATAATTAAAATAAAAGAGGGCATAAGAAAAAGAGAATATGTTTGTTTTCTGTTATGGGTTGAATTCTGTCTCACTAAAATTCAAATGCTAAGTCTTAACCCTTAGAACCTCAGAATGTGACCTTCTTTGGAAGCAGAATCCTAGCAGATGTAATTAGTTAAGATGAGGTTGTACTGGAATAGGGTGGGCCCTTTGGCCACTGTGACTGGTATCCTTATAAAGAGGGAAAATTTGGATAGACACACAGGAGAAAAGCAGAGATTAGAGCGATGGACCAAAAACTCGAGATTGGCAGCAACCCACCAGCATGGCTCACATTCTCTGCCAGAAGGAAACAGTCTTGCTCAAGCTTTGATCTGGAACTTCCAGCCTCCAAAACTGTGAGACAAGAACTTCCTGTTGTTTAAGACATCCAGTTTTGGTACTTTGATACAGCAGCCCTAACAGTGTCAGAATCCAAATTTATAGTAAGGATTAAAGCTGTAGCAATAGCGTGACTCCAAAAAAGATGAAATTAGGTAGAGTTCAATGTAAAATCCTCCCCTGGGTCAAAACTTTAATATGTAAGTAAATGATGGCAGAGGTACTGTTTAGCAGTTGCATGAGATTTTTTAAAAAGACATTATGTATTTAGTTCACATGTATGCCTTATGTAAATCATTGGTGTAAGGTGCAGCTCAGTTAATACCATTTCAAAATGCATTTAAAAAATAGGCATTTTGTGTATTAAAAACTATCTTGAGATATTTGTCAATGTGCTTTTTTCCTAGTACTTCCTCATTACTGGACTCTTACACAATACCCAGGAACATGTAAACTGCACCGAGAATTAGTTTTGTTATATTGAAATGAAATAGATGAAGAAAACAGAGGTTTTTTTTTTCTTTTCTAAATACATAACATGTTCAGTATGTCTTGTTAGAAATAAGTTTGAAATCGAAAGCTTTTTATTTGTAATAACCAGAGGTTTTGCAAGTTTTGTTATTTGTTTGCTTATCTTTGAGAGAAAGATAACAGAAAATGTCCCAAAGGAGAGAAAGAAGGATGCCGTCTTGTGATCTTAATTTATGAGCAAATTTATTTTCCAAGAACTTCTGCTCTCTATCATTTGCACTCTTTTTTACCTAGTTTCTTAAGGTAGAAGCTTAGATAAATTGATGCCTAGCTTTCTTCTCTAATAAAAGTATTTAATGATATCTATTTCCTTGTAAGCACTAGTTTTGTTTCCTTCAAATTTTCATGTGTTGGGTTCTTATTTTCATTAAATTCAGAATGTTTCTAAATTTTATTTCAGATTTCTTTTTACCATAGGCTATTTAGAAACACATTGTTTAGTCTCCAAATAGTTGGAAAAATTTCCAGGTATCCTCCAGTTATTGTTCTCAAGTTAAATTTTTTAATAGTAAGAGACTATACTTTGTATGATAAGTCTTTAAAATTTATTTAGTATATTTTTATGTCTAAGGATTCTAATTTAGTGAATGTTTTATGTGCAGTGGAAAAAAATGTGCATTTCACTCTTAAGTCCTCTAGATCAAGTATAAATCAGGTCAGGTTGTTCAGTAGTACTGATCAAGCAGTTTATATGCTTTCTGATTTCCTATCTGTGTATTTAATATTGAAAGCAGATTGGTTAACTCTTCAATTCTGGTTATGGTTTTGTCTATTTCTTCATATAGTTTATACATTATAGCTTTAAGTATTCTGAAATTGTGTTACTAAGTGCATACACATTTAAAATTGTTATGTCTTCTTAAACACCATTATTATGTATTGTCCTTCTTTACTCATGATAGTATTCATTGTTCTGAAATCTACTTTATCTGATACTATGTAGCCACTACAATGTACTTTTGATTAGTATTTTTATGATACATCTTTTTTTCCCATCCTTTTTACCCTCAGTCTATAATATATTTTTTATATTTTGAAGTATATGTCTTATATTTGTAGACTATATATTATATTTATGATAAATGAGTATTTGATTATTTTAATAACACTATTCCTCCAAACATTTAATTGAATTTTGCCATTTTATCCAGTTTCACAAACTCTGTCTTATAATTGGAACATTTAGATAATTTACTTTGAATTCATTATCAATATGATAATATTTAAATCTATCATTGTATTATGTTTTGTATTTGCCCTATCTTTTCATGTTCCTTCTTTTATTCTCTTCCTCTTTTTTTTGATTACTTGATTTTTTAAAAAAATAATTCTATTTTACCTTCAATCAACACTTCTTAGATAATTCACTGTTTTATTTTTAATGATTGTACTAGCCAGTGTTGAATTTTAGCATGCACAAAAAGCACTTGGAGGGCCTTTAAAACAGAAACTGCTGAGCACCACTCTGAGAGTTTTTGAGTAGTTTGAATTTGAATATATAAATTTCATATATATAGTATCTAACATATATTTTGACATATTGATTCTACTTACAAGGCAATGGGATGTTTTCATTTTTAATTTTTTATTTGAGTTGCCTTCAAAAACTATTACTGAAGACCAGTATTCTGGTCCCTAATGAGTTCATCATATTCAATTTCAGGTTTAGCTTTTAATGACATTAAAGAAGTTAAACCAATGTAGTTACAGTTTTATGTATAGAAATGAACTAGTGAATCTTGGAACACTGAAAAATAAAATAATGTAATAAAAAAAAGAAATGAACTAGTGAGATATGGACAAAACACTATGCACACTAAGAATGTTTATTTGAGTTAACAGCTTTAATAGTTTCATTAAGAGAACTATATCCAGTCTTTAGGAAAGGCAATAAAGGAGAAGGCTAAAGCTAATATTTAAAATATTTTTAAAGCCCTGTCTGACCTTGTTCCCTTTTATTTGACTCTCGTCAAAGACATGCATATTAGATACAATTTTATTAAGGATCATCCCCATGATAAATAAAAGAAGGTTAGAATATCTTGCACTAAATCCTATAAATCCATAATTTAGTTATACAGGAATATCTATTTGGAATATAATATTAGTGCCAAAATGAGACCAAAATGAGAGAGAAAATAATTATATGAAAATAACTGTGATAATTTCCTAACTTTCATCAATAGATTAATAGCTTATTTTTAAACTAGATATGTTAATCTCTTTCTTCAAGGAAACAGAGCAAATAGGATATGTTTATATGAGTATATACAAAGAAATTTATAAAAGTAAATGTCTCATGTAATTATGAAGGCTGGAAAATCCAGATTTGTAGAGTGGGCCAGCAGACTAGAGACAGAGGAGAATTGATAACACAGTTACAATCTTATAGAAGTCCTATAGAAGTCTGATGCTCTCTTGCTCAGGGAGGTGTTTTGTTTTATTTTGTTTTGTTTCCTATTAAGGTCTTCAACTGATTAGGTGAGGCCCAGGGACATTATGGAGAGCAATCTCTTTTAACAAAAGTTCACTGATTTAAATTTAATCTCATCAAAAAATATCCTCCAAGTTGATGTATAAAATTAACCATTACACTAGGTAAATATTCTGTTCCCTCTAATCTTAAATTATAGTCAAAAAACCAACATGAAAAACAATAATAAATATATCTGCACTCTTCCAAAAGACTCCACTATATGACTGAATTATACAATTTTTCCTGATAAGTAAGTTTTATATGAATAGCTATGGTGAAACAGTCTGTGGTTATAAATTGGAGGTGTTTCCTGATGGATTTTTGTTATTACATTTATTTAGATAAAGGGATGGAATAAACATTATGCTTCCCTCACTTTTAGGACCAAGGCATTAGTTTTTCTGACTTCTAGGAGTATTGCCTATAGACAGCTCACTGTTGAGTCTCTCCCCAGAAATTACTCTAGGCTTAAGAGAACTGCTTCACCCATAGCTAGCGTAAGGTTCTACCTCAGGGCTACTTTTATCCAAACTGACCAAAATAGGGGTACAAAAACAAAATCCTTTGCCTCAGTGATGGAGGGAAAGGCAATTCAGAAGTCATGTTCTAGCTATAAAGTTGCCCATGGGATTACTTGAGGCCTTTGTTGCAAATATTTTAAAGTTCAATTTTTCCCTGTACCCAATCCTGTTTATCTTGTTCCCTCACTATTGATTATTCCAAGAGCCCTCTCTAATACAGCAACAGCATGCAGATCTTCATAAAACACTGACTATTTCTGACCTAAGGTAAGGGTATACAAGTATGATTCACAGTGTAGCTAAATCTGCCAGTGAAAGGAGTGGTGATTATAAAAATTAATGTTATCCATTTTTAATAATATTTATTTATTTTGCATTTCTTCAGTATTATTTAATATTATATAGTTTTATTTATTTATTTATTTCCTAGTTTGACTTTAGTTTATTCAAGCATAATTAACATACAGTCTTATATTAGTTTTATGTATACAATATAATGACTGAACAATTTTATACATTTCTCAGTGTTCATCAAGATAAGTGTACTTTTAAACCCCTTTTCCTATTTCACCCACTCTCCCACTTGCCTCCTCTCTGGCAACCACCAGTTTTTTCTCTGTATTTGTTTTTTGTTTTTGTTTTTGTTTTTTTGTCTCTGTTTTTCCTTTGTTCATTTGTTTTTATGAGTGGTATCATATGGTATTTTTATCTTTCTGGCTGAATTATTACACTTAGCATACTCTTTAGATCCATCTATGTTGTTGCAAATGGCAAGATTTCATTATTTTTTTATGGCTGATATTCCATTATATAATGGATATATGAGATATATATATGAGATAAGTTCTTTATCCATTCACCTATTGATGGACACTTGGACTGCTTCCATATCTTGACTATGGTAAATAGTGCTGCAACAAACATAGGCATGCAGATATCTTTTTGAAATAATGTTTTCATTTACTTTTGGTAAATACCCACTAGTAGAATTACTGAACCATATGGTAATTTTACTTTTGTTTTTAAAGGTCTCTATAAGATTTTCCACAGTAACTGCACCAATTTGCATTCCCACAAACTGTGCATAAGGGTACTTTTTTTCTCCACATCCTCACTGATACTTGTTATTCCTGTGTTTTTGATTTTAACAATTCTTTTTTTTTTTTTTTTAAGATTTTATTTATTTACTTGACAGAGAGAAACACAGCCGGAGAGGAACACAAGCAGAGGGAGTGAGAGAGGGTGAAGCAGGCCTCCCGCAGAGCAGGGAGCCCTACACCGGACTCGACGTGGGGCTCGATCCCGGATCTCCGGGATCATGACCTGAGCCGTAGGCAGTCACTCAACCAACTGAGCCACCGAGGCGCCCCTGATCTTAGCAATTCTGACAGATGTGAGGTGATAGCTCATTGTTGTTTTGATTTGCATTCCCCTGATAATTAGTGATGTTGAGCATCTTTTCATGTACCTGTTGGCCATCTGTATGTCTTGTTGGAAAATGTCTACTCAGATCCTCTGCCCATTTTTGATTGGATTATTTGTAATGTCTACTCAGATCCTCTGCCCATTTTTGATTGGGTTATTTGTGGGTATTTTTGTGTTGAGTTGTATAAGGCCTTTATGTATTTTGTGTATTAACTCCTTACCAATTTATACTTTGCAAATATCTTCTTTTGTTCAGTAGGTGGCCTTTTTGTTTTGTTGATGGTTTCCTTCACTGTGCAAAATCTTTTTATTTTATTTATTTATTTATTTATTTATTTATTTATTTATTTATTTAAAAATCTTTTTATTTTAATATAGTCCCAAATGGTTATTTTTGCTTTGTTTCCCATGCCAGGGAGACATATCTAGAAAAATGTTTCTATGGCCAATTTCAAGGAAATTACTGTTTATGTTTTCTTTGAGGAATTTTATGGTTTCAGGTCTCACATTTAGGTCTTTAATTTCCTTTGAGTTTGTATATGACTTATAAAAGTGGTCCAGTTTCATTTTTTGCTTATAGCTGTCCAGTTTTCCCAAAACCATTTATTGAAGAGGCTGTCTTTTTCCCGTTGGTTATTCTTGCCTCCTTTGTTAACATATTAATTGGCCATATAAATGTGGGTCTATTTCTGGGCTCTTTATTCTGTTCTGTTGATCTATGTATCTGTTTTTGTGCCAGTACCTTTCTGTTTTGATTACTACATCTTTGTAGTAGATCTTGAAATCTGGAATTGTGGTACTTTCAGCTTTTTCAAGATTGCTTTGGTTTTTGGGGGGCGTCTTTTGTGATTCTATGCAAATTTTAAGATTATTCATTCTAGATCTGTGGAAAATGCTATTGGTATTTGGATGGGGGTTGCATTAAAATTGTAGATTTCTTTGGGTGTTATGGACATTTTAACAATAAAAATTCTTCCAATCCATGGTCATGGAATATGTCCATATGTTTGTGTCATCTTTAATTTCTTACATCAGTGTTTTATAGTTATCAGAATATAGGTCTTTCACCTTCTTGGTTAAATTTATTCCTAGATATTTTAATATTTTTGGTGCAACTGTAGATGCACTACTCTTTCTGCTACTTTGTTAATAGTGTATAGAAATAAATGATAGATTTCTGTACATTAATTTTGTATCCTCTGACTTTTTTGAATTCATTTATCAGTTCTATCAGTCTTTAGGTGCCTTTAGGGTTTTCTGTATATATCACCATATAATCTGCAAATAGTGAAAATTTTATTTCTTCCCTACCAATTTGGATGCCTTTTATTTCTTCTTGCCTAGTGCTATGACTAGGAGTTCCAGTGCTATGTTGAGTAAAAGTGAAGAGAGTGGACATCCTTGTCTTACTCCTGATTTTAGAGGAACAGATCTTAGTTTTTCATCATTAAGTATGATATTAGTCATGGGTTTTTCGTATATAGCCTTTACTAGGTTGTGTGTTCCCTCAAATCTATTTTGTTGAGAATTTTTTATTTTTTTATTGCAGATGAGTGTTGTACTGCCTTTTTTTTTTTTTGCATTTCTTGAGATAATCATATGGTTTTTTCCCTTTCTCTTGTTAATGTGATGTATCACTACTTGATGATGGTGAATGATTTTTTTAATATGTTGTTGGATTTGGTTTGCTAATATTTTGTTGAGAATTTTTGCACATCTGTTCATCAGAGACATTGGTCTGTAATTTCCTTTTTTGTATTGTCTTTATTTGGTTTTGATGTCAGGCCAGCACTACTTTAAATTCTTTATCAGGTATATTGCTTATCTCCATTTCCTTTAGCTCTTTGCTGTAATTTTGTCCAATTCTTTGATTTGGGACATATTTCTCTGTCACCTCCTTTTGTCTAGCTCTCTGTGTCTGTTTCTATGTATTAGGAAATCAGCTATGTCTCCTGATTATGAAAGTAGTGGCTTTATGAAAAAGAGTTCTTGTGGTGCCCTGTAGCACAATGTCTGCTCTTTACCAGAACTAGGTGCTTCATAGGTTTATTTTATTTATTTATTTATTTATTTATTTATTTATTTATTTATTTATTTATTTCAGAGAGAGAGAAAGAGTGAGGAGGGGTAAAGGGAAAGGGAGACAAAGAGTGTTGAGCAGGCTTCACACCTAATATGGAGCCCAATGTGGGGCTCAATCTCATAGCCCTGAGACCATGACCTGACCCAAAATCGAGTTAGACACACAACCAACTGAGGGTTATCTCTTCAAGAGTATCTCTTTTGTGAGTTGCATGTGCCCTACTATTGTGACTGAGCCTTATTTGCCTTTAATCCAGTGGGTACACTTCACCTGTTTTGGGCAGGGTTTGATCTCTTTGCTATTAGGGTGCCATCCTAGGGCTGCTGTGAATTGTAGTTGGGTGGTATAAGTAGTCAGATCACATGCCTACCTCAAACCAGAGATGTGATCACAGTGAGCTGCAGAGTGGTCTCCCTGTACTGTCCCTGGAGAAGCTTTCATTAGTGTGTAGGATGAGAACTCTGACCAGATATCAGGAGGTACTTTGGAGGGGCTCCTGCCCAGTGGAGTGGCTAATCCACACGAGAATGCAAGGGCAAGGTGGTACAATGATATTAGTGTGGGTGGAGGGTATTTTAGCTGGTTCTTACAAATCTGTCTTTCTGTACTGGGCAATAGATAAAAGGAACCCTGCTAGCTCTGTTGTTCTTAGAGAAGTCTTCTAAAGATTCATGTCCTTCCAGCATACATTCTGAGATGAATAAATAAATCTTCAAAAATACCCCAGGCACTTTTCAAACTGCTGCGTCTTGATGGGGTTGATTATTTATGTACCCAGAGTTAAGCCCTACTTACTATAAATACTCAAGAAGTTAAGCTCCACTGGTTTTCAAAGCCAAATATTATAAGGACCTGTATACCCAGTGCAGGTAATGTCCCCCATTTCTGGGGTTCCTGTTGTGGGGTCTGCTTCTATCCTTTCTCCATACTTGTGGTATCTTTTCAATTTGTGGTTGGTCTTCCAGGGGTTTGTTTCTCAGCCATATTTCCACCCTCTTTCCCTTTTTTGATGTGGCCTTCTCTCTATGATTAGCTACAGAGAGTCTGTTCTTCTAGTCTTCAAGTAATTTCTGGGTGAGTTGCATTGAGGTGGGTGTTATCTAAGCATGTCCATGGGATGAAGTGGGCTTAGAGTCCTCCTACTCTGCCATCTTCCCAGAAGTTTCAGTACTTATTATTTTTAACCTGAGAAGGACTTTATAAGAATTCCTGTCATTACCATTATAAATTTATTATTAACTCTACATATCTATTTCAATGTGAATTACTTATTATGTTTTTATTATTCCCTTCTTAGCTATTATTATTAATCAGGGCTAATTACTATTGCATGTTTGGCTATCTGCTCAAACTATTGTCTAGTAGCCTTACCAAATAAAATATAATTAAAGTACTTATAAGGGTATTACCCCTGCTTTACTTTCATTTATGAGGAAGGGTGGCAGTTGTTTTTTGTTTTTTCCTTCCTTTTTTCTTCCTTTCTTTCCTTTTCTTTCTTCCTTTTTTCTTTCCTTCCTTCCTTCTTTCCTTCCTTCCTTTCTTTCTCTCTTTCTCTTCTCTTTTTTTTCTTTCCTTAAGAGAGAGCATGTGTAGGGGTGGAAGACAGATAAAAAGGGAGAGAAACAATCACAAACAGGCTCCACACTCAGAGTGTGACCCCAATATCATAACTTGAGCCAAAATCAAGGCTTGGAAGCTCAACTGACTGAGCCACCCAGGATCCCTGGAATGATGCCATTTTAAATCTGAGATACATGTTTTATTTCTGTCACAATATTTTAAATCTTTCTCCAAAATATTGAGATCCCATCTTGCTTACTGACCTTGTATTTCAGTGCTTGACATTTAAGATTGAACCATAGATTTTATTTTTCTGGGTTATAACAAGATCTGATTTTTTGGCAACTACATGGTTGATGGGAAATCATGAGACCAAGAAGAAATATATGGCCAGTTGCAATCTCACAGAATATCAGGAGTAGGAAAAATTTAGAAATGTTTTATATAACACACTTTACATATGTCATCAGACATATATGAACAATTATTATGTATCCACCTGAAATAGTCAAAGAATCTATCTGAATTATAGTTTAGTTTTACACATTCTTCAGTTTTTTCACCATGAAATCCAACATAATGTCTATCACAAATACAAGATCATGTAACTCTTAATGGGAGTAGTAAGACATTCATTAACTTAACATTGTCTACTGAATTCACAAAACAAACATTATTATGTTGCGAATCAGTTACAAATAAAAAATATTTCATCTGGTTCCTGCTTTAAAGATCTCCAATAGAGATTTCCCTAATTTCCTGATATTTAATAATATGCTTCTGATACATTATTGAGAAAGAGAGAAGATGATTTATGTTTGGCAGGTACTTCAGACAAACATTTGGGTTAGAGTGAATATCTGCTTATATAGACCAATCATGTGAAAACTGTATTTTCTCCTCACAGACATAATAATTTTGTTCTTAGGGACAATTTAAGAGTCATGTTATATTCAAGAATGATATCCTTTCACTGTTTTAATTTTACTGTGGCAACATTTTAATACTATGTAGGATACTCACCCACACAAAGTATGTTAACCTTATGATTTAGGTATAATTTGTATTTTATTAAGTATATCACTTTGTGTTTAATTGTTTTGTATTTTTAAAAGAATTAAAATGAACATACTATTCTCAAAGAAGTGATAGCAGAATGTTCTCAATCATTTAATGGCTACTAATCTGATAAATATAATAAAATTTATTAATTTGCACAGCATGTCCATTGTGTTTTTTAGTACCCTGATTGAAATCATAAAGTAGTATTTAGTATTCTGATTTGAAATCCTAAGTGATATTTACTAAGGAAATAGACAGTAAATAGGGCAATTTCAATAATGAAATCAAAGCATAACATGGAAAAAGTTCTTCACAGGGAGGTGATAGTAACTTAATAATTTTATACAGATATTAAGGTAGATATAGATAGATTTGTGAAATAGGCAAACATTCTTCTAAATAACTTCCTTCCTCTTTCCCAAATCCTTATTTCTCATTTTGGTGTTTTATCTGCTGGGCAACCTATTTCTTCTTTTATCACCAACTTCTATTACTTCAGCTAGTTCTCTTTCCCAACCAATAATGTTTGGGAGAAAATGATTAGCCATGGGCATTCCATCCATTCTTTCCTTTTATAAGGGCAGATGGTCTAAACAAAGAAGGAAGGCCTTCAACCCTCCCTGTAAATCTTCAAAAACAGACCACATTGAAACTAACTAGTAGTATTTGTAAACCAGGGAGACCTTAGCTATGCAATTGTTTTACCAGGATATATCTACTCTGTCTAGGATTGCTTATTTTAAACAAACCTGGAAATTATGAGTTTATGGGGCATGGTTTTACTGAAAATGTCACATAAACTATGGAATTAATCTGAGTATAAAATAAAAATATTCATGCTGAAATGGTTCCCCGTGTAAATAATATAGCTAGATAATTACTTGGAACATAAATTAATCTAAGCCAGAGAATGTTCTAATGAAGCAAGGAAAGACCAGGCTGCACTTGTGGTCTCAGTCCTCTCCTTGCTTTTTCTATGCCCTGTAATCACTTTAATCTTCTTCTCATAAGTCTGACTTCTCAATCTGATCCTCTGTGTTACATCAGCATCCTGAACACAGTTTCCTTCCAGGATTCATGGCAAGTCATCTCCAGAGTTGTCATCCAAGAGTTAGAATAGATTGTTATACAAATTGACCATAGGTTAACATGACAAAATTGTTATTAGTGCATTATTATGTCACATGTTATCATCATTCTTTAAAAAGGGGGGTTGTAACTTAAAGACTTGACTCCAAAGAAATAAATTAGACTCTAAGACAACCCAAATATGTTAGAAAGCAGGTCTCTGGCTACACTAAAAATCACATATATCAAAATAATCTTCTCTGTATGTTTGAAGAAAATTGGACCATGATTCAAAGAAATATATTTTAATAGTTTTCCTCCTTGTCAAGAGAACTAATTATCAACAAGATACAAAAATAGGTAGAAGGAAAAATCTGCTTAGGAAAAGCTTTACCAAACCTAGTAGGATTTCTTATCTTTAAGTAAATATAAGTAAACTATTTGTTATGAATTTTTAGGAAGAACTTAATAAGAATTTCATAAAAGAGCACACATAAATAGGAACCTTGCCTACTTGCTGATGCAAGTTTGAACATACTTAAGATTAAAACACTTTCTTTTATACAAAAAAAAAAACCCAATTTCTTTTATACCAATTTTAGGGTTTTTTGTTCACTTGGAAATAGAAAGGTTGTGTTGACAAAATAAAGGTAGGCATGTGTATAATTATGAAGAAATTTATTTCCATTTCAAATTTAATATAAAAATGAAGGTCTGTGAAATAAACTATGTTTCATTCAGGCATTTCTTTAAGAATTATAATATTCCAGCCAAACTCCCACAGGGGTAAATATGTTTTCATCTTCTGCAGGTGTAAAAAATCTTCTAAGGAGCACTATTTTCCGACAAATGAAAATATTTCCATGTCCAACCAGCCTTGAAAATGTTACTCCTAGGAATAAATAAATTTTCTATGATGCTAAGGCCCTTGTTCAGGGTCCATTATGTCAAAGGCAGATTAAATATATCATTTTCCCATCTGTGAATTTTGTATTTCACTCTTTATGCTGGCTCTTCCTCTTATTTTCTAAGAAATAGAGGTATATCATTTTAATGATGATGATAGCCTATTATTATCCACATGTGACTAAAAAGGTAATAACAAGAATGTTGCATTTATCATCCAGAAATTATGGTTAGAACAGATTTTCAGTATGTACTCTTAGCAACCAAATGATACATTATTTGTTGCTATAATTAATTAATAAATTAGTTTTAATATTTGTATATACTAAAATTTAATTCAGCATATTTGCTATTGCTTGAATTCATATAAACCATAAATCAAATTATGTCCCTCAGTGTATCTAGTGAATATAACAATAAAAGTCTGAGTATTATGGCCTAGCAAGTGAATATTTATTCTGTGTATATTAGTATGTGTGATGCCAAATTAATGTTAATAATTGTAAGACAGAGGGTTGATTAACAGCTTTATAAAACCTGTATGGTGATAATTGGAATTAACTCTTACTGTTAATAAAAAGAGAGTATCTGGGAAAAGTAAAAGTTTGTAAAAAAATGGGAAACCAATTTAAACTTTTTTATTTCTAAAACTACTTTTTTTAAGATTTTATTTATTTGACAGAGAGAAACACAGCCAGAGAGGAACACAAGCAGGGGGAGTGAGAGAGGGAGAAGCAGGCTTCCCATCGAGCAGGGAGCCTGATGTGGGGCTCCATCCCGGGTCTCCGGGATCATGACCTGAGCCGAAGGTGGTCGCTTAACCAACTGAGCCACGCAGGCGCCCCACTAAAACTACTTTTTAAATTGATATTAATATGTAGCTAAATTTGAACAGAAATTAGATGGAAAGTATATCACATTTCCTATGTGAAGAGCCAGTTTTCTAATAATTTTGTTGAATAATATGCATAAGAAATCAGAGAGCAAAATATTGGGATTGAGCTATTTATATAACCAAATATTTAGGCAAATGCATATTTACATAAACACATACCCTCACTTGCCCACAGAAACACTATATTGTGTCAGTTTTGGTACTCATATTTGAATCTAGACAATATAATATCATATTGGGGAAAAAGTGAATCTCAACAGCCATTATATAAGCAGCATAGTATTCTTTTATAAAGTTAACAACAATAATTCCATGTATTCTTTAAAATACTTTTTTAGAATGAATAGATATGCAAAGAAAACCCCATGAAAAGGAATGATGACATAGGATTCTGGATGATGAATACTTCTGCTAGTGAGAGGCAGAAAAACAGGTTGAGATAGTACATATGGTTAGAGGTTGGCTAAGTCCTAGCTTTATTTATTTCCCTCAATTTTTTAGAGAAAAGTACATTCTGCACAAATGGATAGCTGATTGAGTTTTTAGAAACTAAACACTCTTTTAACTGACATTCAGATCAAAGACTAGGGCATTAAGAACTAGGAATATACCTCTTCGACTTTTTTTCAGTCCTTACTTCATACTCCTATCCCAGGGTGACAATTTATCTTAACTGCTAATGTCATAGGCTAGTTTTGTTTGTTTCTGTAACTCGTATAACTGAAATAAGACGTTATATACTCTACTCTCTGGTCCCTTTGTTCAAAATTATGATTGTGAGATGAATCCATATTGCCAAGGTATAGCTAAAGGGTTGATTCTTGCTGCACAGTTTCCTTGTGGGACTATATCAAACCTTATTTTTTCCAAACTGAGGATATTAAAAATAATGTCTGTGCAAATTATGCTAGTATTAGTTTTTGGTGAACATGTGTACATGTGTATATGGTGAACAGATATCTAGAAGAGCAAACTGCTGGGACATAAGTTCTACAGATGTTCAACTTTAGTAGATCCTTCCAAGTAATTTCCCAGAATTGCAACTTGAACTATGATATTCCATTATCATCCCTATCATACTCCATTTCTATGGCAACATTAGTTAGTTTTCTTTTCTTTTTCTTCCCATTTTTCTTCTTTTTCTTCTCACTTTAGCCATTCTCATATGTGTTTAAGGAGTATCACTTTGTGTCTTAAATTTGCATTCCCTTTATTACTCATGAAGTTAAACTTCTTTACATAAATTTATTGTTGCTTTGATGTACTCTTGTGAAATGTATATGCAACTTTTCTGCCATTTTTCTATTGAGTTTCTTTTTTGTTGTTGTTCATTTCTCTTTCTATATTTAGATATGAACCTTTTGTCACATATATGTGTTGGAAAAACTTACTTTCACTCCATGCATTGCCTGTTTAAAGTTTTAGTGGTATATTTATAATCAAATACCTTGTATTTACTGCAAACCAATTTGCAAAATTTTCTTTCTTTTCTTTTTTTTATTAACGTATATTATTTGTTTCAGGGGTACAGGTCTATGATTCATCAGATTTACACAACTCACAGTGCTCACCATAGCACATACCCTCCCCAGTGTCCATCATCCAGGAACCCTCACAGTTTGTTTCCTGAGATTAAAGGTCTCTTCTGGTTTATCTCCCTCTCTGATTTCATCTTGTTTCATTTTCCCTCCCTTCCCCTATGATCTTCTGTCCTGTTTCTCAAATTCCTCACATGAGTGGGATCATATGATAATTGTATTTCTCTGATTGACTTATTTCACTTAGCATAATACCCTCTAGTTCCATCCATGTTGTTGAAAATGGCAAGATTTCATTTTTGAAGGCTATATAATATTCCACCGTGCGTATGTATGTGTATGTATGTGCATCTATACCACCTCCTCTTTAGCCATTCATCTGTTGATGGGCATCTAGGTTCTTTCCATGTTTGGCTATTGTGGACATTTCTGCTATAAACATTGGGGTGCAGGTGCCCCTTTGATAACTGCATTTGTATCTTTGGGGTAAATACCACGTAGTGTGATTGCTGGGTCATAGGATAGCTCTATTTTCAACTTTTTGAGGAACTTCCATACCTTTTTCCAGAGTGGCTGTAGCAGCTTGCATCCCCACCAACACTGTAGAAGGGTTCCTCTTTCTCCTCATCCTTGCCAACATCTGTCATTTTCTGACTTGTTAATTTTAGCCATTCTGACTGGTATGAGGTAGTGTCTTATTGAGATTTTGAATTTTATTTCCCTGATGGCGGGTGATGTTGAGCACTTTTTCATGTGTCTTTTGGCCATTTGGATATCTTCTTTGTAGAAACATCTGCTCATGTCTTCTGCCCATTGGTTGGATTATTTGTTCTTTGGATGCTGAGTCTGATAAGTTCTTTGAAGATTTTGGATACTAGCCCTTTACCTGATATGACATTTGTGAGTATCTTCTCCCATTCTGTTGGTTGTCTTTTGGTTTGCTGACCATTTCCTTTGCTGTGCAAAAGCTTTTGATCTTGAAGTCCAAATAGTTCATTTTTATCCTTGCTTCCCTTGTTTTGGCAATGTTTGTAGGAAGTGGTTACTGCTGCTGAGGTTGCTGCTTGTATTCTTCTCAAGGATTTTAATGGATTCCTATCTCACATTGAGTTCTTTCATCCATTTTGAGTCTACCTTTGTGTGTGGTATAAGAAAATGGTCCAGTTTTATTCTTCTGCATGTGGCTGTCCAATTTTTCCAACACCATTTTTTTAAGAGACTGTCTTTTTTCCATTGAACATTCTTTACTGCTTTGTCAAAGATCAGTTGACAATAGAGTTGAGGGTCTATTTCTGGGTTCTCAATTCTGTTCCACTGATCTCTGTGTCTGTTTTTGTGCTAGTACCATACTGCCTTGATTATTACAAATTTGTAATAGAGCCTGAAGTCTGAATTTGTGATACCACCAGCTTTGGTTTTCTTTTTCAACATTCCTCTGGCTATTCAGGTTCTTTTCTGGTTCCATATAAATTTTAGGATTACTTGTTCCATTTCTTTGTAAAAAATTCATGGTATTTTGATAGGGATTGCTTTAAATGTGCAGATTGCTGTAAGTAGCATAGACATTTTCACAGTATTTATTTTTCTAATCCATGAGCACGGAACTTTCCATTTCTTTGTGTCTTCCTCAATTTCTTTCATGAGTATTCTATAGTTTTCTGAGTACAGATTCTTTGCCTTTTTGGGTAGGTTTATTCCTAACTATCTTATAGTTGTGGATGCAATTGTAAATGTGATAGACTCTTTAATTTTTCTTTCTCCTGTCTTGTTGGTGTATACTAATGCAACTGATTTATGTATCCTGACACTTTACTGAATTCCTGTATCAGTTCTAGCAGTTTGGGGGTGGAGTTTTTTGGATTTTCCACACAAAATACCATATCATCTGCAAAGAGTGAGAGTTTGACTTCTTCTTTGTCAATTTGGATGCCTTTTATTTCTTTTTGTTGTTTGATTGCTGAGGCTATAACTCCTAGTACTATGCTGAATAGCAGTGATGGTAGTGAACATCTCTGCCATGTTCCTGACCATAGGGGGAACAACTGAGAGTTTTTTCCCATTGAGAATGATATTCACTGTGGGTTTTTCATAGATGGCTATTGTGATATTGAGGTACGTACTTCTATACCTACTCTGTGAAGAATTTTAATCAAGAATGGATTCTGTACTTTGTCAAATGCTTTTTCAGCATCTATTGAGAGTATCATGTGCTTCTTGTTCTTTCTTTTATTAATGCATTATATTACATTGATTGACTTGTGGATGTTGAGCCAACCTTGGATCCAGGAATAAATCCCACTTGGTCATGGTGAATAATCCTTTTAATGTACTGTTGGATCTTTTTGGCTAGTACTTTGGTGAGAATTTTTACATACATGTTCATGATAGATATTGGTCTGTAATTATCCTTTTTGAAGAGGTCTTTGTCTGGTTTTGAGATTAAGGTAATACTGGCCTCATAAAATGAGTTTGGAAGTTTTCCTTCCATTTCTATTTTTTGGAACAGTTTCAGGAGAATAGGTATTAATTATTCTTTAAATGTTTGGTACAATTCCTCTGGGAAGCCATCTGGCCTTGGGCTCTTGTTTGTTGGGAGATTTTTGATTACTGCTTCAATTTCCTTACTGATTATGGGTCTGTTCTGGTTTTCTAATTCTTCCTGATTCAGTTTTGGTAGTTTATAATCTCTAGGAATGCATCCATTTTTTTCCATATTTTCTAATTTGCTAGCATATAGTTGCTAATAATATGTTCTTGTAATTATTTGTATTTCTTTGATGCTGGTTGTGATTTCTCCTCTTCCATTCATGATTTTATTAATTCAGGTCCTTTCTCTTTTCTTTTTGATAAGACTGGGCAGGGATGTGTGTGTGTGTGTGTGTGTGTGTGTGTGTGTGTGTGTGTGTGTGTGTTTATCCATCTTATTCATTCTTTTAAAGAACAAGCTCCTGGTTTCATTGATCTGTTCCACTTTTCTTTTGGTTCCTATTTCATTGATTTCTGCTCTGATCTTTATTATTTCTCTTCTCCTGTTCTCCTGTTGGGTGTAGGCTTTATTTGCTGTTCTTTTTCCAGCTCCTTTAGGTGTAGGGTTAGGTTGTGAATTTGAGATATTTATTGTTTCTTGAGAAAGGTTGGTATTGTTATATACTTTCCTCTTAGGAAAGTCTTTGCTGCATCCCAAATTTTGGAAATTAAATTAAATTTTATTTAATTTCCTGATTGACCAATTCATTCTTTAGTAGGATGCTCTTTAACCTCTATGTATTTGAGCTCTTTCCAATTTTCCTCTTGTGGTTGATTTCTAGTTTCAAAGCACTGTGGTCTGAAAATATACAGGGAATGATTCCAAACTTTTGGTACCAGTTGAGACCTGATTTGTGACCCACAAAATTTTCTTTTGTGGTTATTAATCAATCAATCTTTCTTTCTTTCTTTCTTTCTTTCTTTCTTTCTCTCTTTCTTTCTTAGATTTTATTTATTTATTTAACAGAGAGAAACACAGTGAGATAGGGAACACAAGCAGGAGGAGTGAGAGAGGGAAAGGCAGGCTTCCAGTGGAGGAGGGAGCCTGATGTGGGCCTTGATTCTGGGACTCCGGGACCATGACCTGAGCCAAAGGCAGATGCTTAATGACTGAGCCACCCAGGTGCCCCTTAATTTTTCTTTCTTGTTGAAGAATTATTTTTACCTCCAAACTCATAATAATTTACTATGATTTCTTTTAAATATTTCCCTCACTTTAGACTTGTATCTGTGATTGTGTATGGTATGAGGTTGAAATCAAGATATATTTTTCCTCACATGCATATCCAACTGACTTGCTACAATCATTGAAAATACCAGCATGTCCCTACTGCACTATACTACCTTTTGTTTGGTGCTAATTACATTATTGAAGATAATTAAATTTAAAAGTCAGCTAAATGAAAATAGAGTACAAATGGACCAATGGTGATAGTATATAAAGAACCAATGACTGTTTAATTCAGTTCTGATTATCTTGTGTGAAAGAAGGAAAGGCAGAAGAAAGCAAAGGCAAACATAAAAAATATAGGGAAGTCAGTCCATAAAAACACGATTCTTGAGGCACCTGGGTGGCTCAGTCTTTAAACATGTGCCTTTGGCTCAGGTCATTATCCCAAGGTCCTGGGATTGAGCCCCACCTTGGGCTCCCTGCTCAGGAGAGGGTCTGCTTCTCCCTCTCCTATTCCCCCTGCTTGTGTTTCCGCTCTTGCTGTGTCTCTCTGTCAAATAAAAAATAAATAAATAAAATCTTAAAATTAAAAAAAAAAAATCTTAGTGTCTAGTCTAGAGAACAAAAATCACACTAGATACCTGGAGAGAGGTAATTTAATATAAGAATACTTCTGCACAAGTGTGTGGAAGTGAAAGAGCAACAAGGCTCTTATTATGTGGGTTTTATTATATGCAAAATTATTAACTTCAGAAAGCATCTGAGCTTACACCCATAGGGCTGAGAAACAAAGATGCTGGAGTTCAGGGTGATTAGCAGTCTATGACCTAATCATTGTGGTACCTCATGGGCCCAAGGAAGCTGGTTGAGTGTGCCAAAAAGAAGCAGGAAGATATGGGGAGTTGCTGAAACTCCAGGAAAGTTGCAATAAGCAAACAGAAATACAGAAGTTTCTTCTTTTCTGCCCCTGCTTTCAATCTGTCTTTAGTGCTCCTTGTTGGCAGAATATAATAAAATGCCAACTGGCAAAGAATTGGTATTTGTAGTGTTCTTACCCCCAGTATGAGAAAGCAAAATACAGCAGAACAGATTTGGAATTGAGAGATAATAGGTTAATAATGGCATATGATAAAAAATATCTAAATATTAAAGGTCATATATTATTTCATTCACATTTTGATTTAGATTTAAATTAAATACTTGATGTATATTAAGCATAAATCAAAATTATAATTTACTTCATTCAAAGTATGTTTATATTTATTTATATGACACCACACTTCACATATTTAGAAAGGTTACATTGTTAAGTAAGCTATTTTTCATTTTTTAATCTTATGGATTTCTATAACATATTTATCACTTAAGTGTGATGAACTTCCTTGATTAATGTTTGTAATATAAAAATTTTTCCATTTTCTCAGTACATTTCATTACCTAAATATTACCCTGTCTACATTGTCTTCTTCTGGTGTCTATTATGGTTCAAACTCTGTGAAATGGTTGCCAATACCATCCCAATGTGTCAAAATAATTTCAGTCATGTCCTTTAAAACGTATTTATTTCCTCTAAAATCATATTCTCACATGTATTTCCCATTATAGATAAACAAGATACAAAACCTTCTGATAATTTGCAAATCAAAAAAATGGACATTTCAGCCTGTGTAGGGAATGGTATGGGAAAAGCTATAAATCCTCAATTGAATTGCATTGTTTTTTATGTGGTACCATAGGAAATGATTAAGAGGTTATTTCAAAATGTGTTACAAGCTTATGGAGCTGCACATAGCCATCTGGGAGGAATGTAAACATGAAACAGAAGAACATAATTCCAGCCTATATATATGTATTGATTATGTTGACTCCCTACCAGAAGAATGAGTTAATACAATGAAAAAAATCCATAAAAGAAGGTGGTTGACTTTATGTAGGCCAAGAAAATATCATCACTAATTATATTCCCTTCTCCATTTATTGATCTTGCTGTGTCATAGAAATGTATACGCACAAATTAAGCTTTAGGAAGAGATAGGAAAGAAAAAGAACAGAGAATGATAGCAATAGACTTGTTTCCGTAAACTAATCTGAAAAGATGGGAGTGCCCAAATTTCCATGGAATAAAGTGAGCTCTGATTATAATGTCCCAAAGATTTCAGATCTTATTAAGTGAAGAAATAAAAAAATAGCTATTAATTATTAAGAAATTAACAAGGTAATGAAAATTAGTCTAAACCACTGTAAAATGTTAAAAGTCAACATTGCTAGAGAAAGTTTTTTCTCTTTCTTTTTATTATTATATGCAGAGATATTTCTTTCAAAGTAAAATTAAAAGAAAATATATTAAACTATCAAGTTGGTGGTTTCTACATAAGTGAAAAAAGAAGATATTTCTAATGTCCTTTGATATTTTATTTGTTGAATTTATATTGATGCCCCACTTAACAGATGATACAGATGGACCAATGTCCTACTTAAGATTATGAAAGATTAACCATAAGTTCTAGTGTGCTTTACAAAAAAAAAATTGTATCAACAAGACTAATAAGCCAATAAGTGAAATATCCTTTTTGTTTCTTTTCTTCTTCTCTTTTTTTACTATTGGAATGGCTGTTCACAATCAATGGTTGGCAGAATCAGGAGGAAGGGAAATGATATGACTGAGAAGTTAGCTGGCACCTGCCAAGCATATTCCCAGGCTGGCTGACTGCCAGTGAGAGTTCTCAGGCACATAACACCATAAAGCTACTGCCTTGACATCCTTGCCAATTTGGGGAAGAATAAAAAACACAGACAAATGAATATAATTTCCAAAAATAGATCAATTCTTGTGATAAGTCAGAATTTGAGGAAATGGAAATAAACTCCATTCTTTTCTAACTAAAAGTTGCTGCTTCAACTTAAACTTGATGTTCAGTAATGAAGACAGAGTTGTAATAAATTAATAAACACACACACATTCATAAACATATGTATATGTAATTTAATATGTAATGTGCATACATAGTAAGTTAAGAAGTAACATGGACTTAAAATTCCCACTTGCTAAGGCTTTTTCAATATACTGTGGTCTTCGAATCATATACTATTAGACTGTTTCTTGAACTAGTTTCAATAGCTTGTGCAGACATCTTGACTTAATCTATTCCTTCTCTGGTATTCCCTTCTTTGGTCAAGTAGCCATACTCTTAAATAATATTATTTAACTGTTTGTGTCCCTAAATACACTAACTGACAGAAAGTGATGTTAGAATTTAGAATACTGACAATAGCAAGAAATGACAGCTAAGAGACTGAAGAGAAAACTAAGATATTAATAAAAATAAATGATAAGAGGCTTAAAGAAAATTTAGATCAGAAGTTAGCAATTTCAAAGTCTCTAAGATTTGACTTGACACAGTACAGTTAATTTGCTTAAATAATATATATTTTTGAATCATCAAATCCATTGAGTCCATATCATCATCATCATCATCATCATCATCATCATCATCTTAACAGAGATTTTGGCTCAAATAATCTTCAACCATGGTAACAACTCTGCAGGAATTTTTTTAATATTCCTATTTATAACTTAGGGATTAATATAAATAAAAGTTAAAGGGTGCCTGGGTGGCTCAGTCGTTAAGTGTCTGCCTTTGGCTCAGAGCATGACCCCGGAATCCTGGGATTGAGTTCTGCATTGGGCTTCCTGCTTGGTGGGAAGCCTGCTTCTCCCTCTCTCACTCCCCCTGCTTGTGTTCCCTCTCTGGCTGTGTTTCTCTCTGTCAAATAAATAAAATCTTTAAAAGAATTTTTTTTAAAAAAAATATTTAAATAAAAGTTAAGTAAGTTACCAAGAATATATCATCTACTGGTGAAAAATCAAGGTTTTGAACCAAAAGAATATGGTTTAGTTTGAAAGGCAGAATATTTAATCCCTGGGTTAAACTGGAAAATGAAAGACAGTAAAATAAAATCTAGAATTTATTTGAGTTCTCTCAAAACTAACTTAAATGGAAGTGCTCATATACCATACAAAAATACATTATTTGAGTGATTGGTACTATCCCCCACCACAACACACATACATACACAAATCCCTGCTACTCTGTATCACTTTAAAAAGGAAAGTTCATAAAGCATATTGTAGTTACAAATACAACCTTAATTAGAGTTGTGGGACTCATTCTAGATATTTTCAGTCTACAAATATAGTCAACCTAAGCCTTTAAAATGATATATATTACCACTTCTGCTCTTACTATCTCTTTATGAAGTCATTATTTCATTCAAAACTCATTATTTAATTATCAAATAATTATATGCAGCAGGTGCTATCTAGGAACTGAGTAGGTGAAAAAAATTTAATGCCATAGTCTATTGTTAAAGATTTCAGAGTCTAATCTAGAAAGAAAAATTAACAGGGAGATTTATTTCTGGAGGGACAACACATTAATTAGTATAACATATGAAGGGAAACAAAAAAGATACATGATCAGGCATGAAAATGGGGGAGAGACAATGAAAAAGCCATCCTCTAGGACCTGATATTTGACTTCAGCCATAAAGAATAAAGTAAACAGGGTTAGACAGACCAAATATGCCTGGAAAGAAGAAAGACTTTCTGGGAAGAAGGGGTACAAAGGCATGGAAGCAAAGAACATCTTTTATTTGTATTTTCCTTGATAATTTCCTCCTGTCTTTTTAAAAAAGTAATCTGATAGAGATCTTGGGGTAATTTACATGAGACACAAGAAGAAGTAGGAGATGTGTTGACTAAAGCAAGAGGTTGGAGTTGTTTGGGGAAGAAATCATGAGGCAAGGAATGCAGGTGGCCACTAGAAGCTAGAAAAGGCAAAGAAACAGTTTTCTCCTGAGCCTTCAGCATGAGTCAGGCCCATCAACACTGACTTTGGTCCATTGAAACTGATTTTGGACTTCTGGCCTCCAGAATCATGTGATGATCCATATGTATTTTCTAAAGCACCAGGTTTGTAGTAATTTGTTACAGCAGCTACAGGAAACTATACAATCATCCAAGTTTTTCTGCTGTAGATACCAAATAAAAATTGAACAGACTACATTAAAGAAGAAAGAAAGGTTACATGGTAACTGTAAGGAAGCTGAATAATGACATACCGCAAAGAAAGAAACATAAAGACATTAGAAAAAGTCCACTGACTGGGTTATTCCTTTGTTTTGGGGTTTCTTATTTTCATATAGAATGAATCATCTTAGTCCCAGAGATGTATCCTACATTCCTAAACCTTCCTTTCATAATCCTTTCTTCTCCCAGTCTTGAGACTCTATCCAGGTTTCACATTGTTGGAACTATTGGCCACAATCTACCCACTACTTATTGAATATAATATGCCTAATAAAGACTCAGCCTGTACTGATATTCATGGAACACAGAAGTTTTGCTTGGCTGTCTTTGTCATGTTTCACTTTTCCCAATAAAGAAAATTAAAATATAACTGACACACCCTTAAGTTATTACAAATATGCATTTTGAAAATCTAGATCAAGGATTCTTAAACTATTCTAACGTGAAGCAGCAAGGGATTCAGTAGAGATATCCTTATCCCCAAATCATTGGAAAGACATGCAAATAGAAGCTCCAGCACCCCTTCTTCCCACCATTCAAACCAAATTCTGGTTTAATTTGTTGTATGTATTGGTTTTCATACATGCAATTTTACTTTTGCATCAAGCTCCTCAGCTCACAAATTTTGAAATAATATATGTAAAGTTGATGCCAGCACTCTCCTGCACAATATCCAGAAGAAGCCTACATATTATTTGTTTTATTATTAGACAAGAAGATATGCTTAACTTTTCAAAAATAATTATTATTGCTGAAGAGATTATTTTTGCATGGGAAGGGCTTTTAACTTAAACAAAAACCAGTCTGGATTCATCTTCTATCAAACACAAAGAGGGGGAGTAAAAAGCATATTCTTTTTCTCTTAACAGATTCTTATATTCCATTGTAAAACCAAATTGACATCCATCTGGAGTAATTTGTTAGGACATCTCTCCCTTAGGGTTTTCGGTCCCTGAGCCATGTTCTCTCTTCAGATTTGGTGACTCACACTTTCAGGACAGTGAACAAAATTGTAGATAGTATGGTTTGAGGCACTGTGGATTCATGCTGAGAAGAGATGTTGGCTTCAGACAACTCTGGATTTTACTTCAAGTGTCTGACTTCCAACAACTTTTTAAGAACTATCTTTAAGCCTCAATTTCTTCATCTATAAAACAGGGAAAATAGTTCCCATGTTTCCAGGTTGGAACCTGTACCAGTACGTGTTCATGTTCCATAAATTACAGCAGTTAGTACTCAGCTACACAATAAAAAATAAATATTCAGATATTCTGTTTGTTTTTTGGTTTAGAAATAATACACATTAGTTTTTAACATGTTGCTCATATTTTCAAAATATGCATTGAGAGACTAAATGGAAGATGGTGTTTACTTAAAAAATTTTAATAGACTGCAGCAATTGCATTTTTTAATATGCCATGGAAATTAAAGAACGAACCCAACTATTCAAATGTAATTTATTTTCGACTTTTGTAACAAAATTGAGCCAAATAGGACAGTAATAAGTACCAGAGAGAGACAGAGTTTAAGATGATATTAGGAATATATTTTAAATTGCCTTAAACTTTAATGTTTTTTGAAGTTGGAATTCAAATGCAATTCAAAATGCAAGCACCGTATTAATTGGTAACTTCCAGTAGGAAAGAATGCGCAGCATACTCTATTTTCTTTAGAAACATTAAAATGAATTTAAAGTCACTAAAAGTAGCATCATCGATGAATTGTTCTATTACCAAACTTCTTCCCCTCTCATTTTGACTGTTGAACTAAAGTCTGGATCTATAATCTTAGCTCCTTCCTTCTAAATAATGGCCACATCATAATGGGTTGTTAATTTTAATTAATTGCACTGGGCTCAATTTTGCTGTCAAGAACTTATTTTGTACTCTTGTAGTAATTGCAGATAATTTTACCTGAATATACAAGAGCAGAATGTGATTCTGATTAGAACCTTTTTGATTAGAGAGATTATAAATTATTGGTTTTATTATAAAGAAGTGTTAGGTCAAATATTTTTGGTTTAGCCCAATGTGTCCGTAATGCTTCATTTCCTTAATTATTTCAGATCCAGCTTTACAATCTAAGAATTGCATTAAATTTGGCTTTGATAAAATAAAAAATATTTTGTCTGGTATTGAATTTGCTACTGTGCCAGCACATTGATCTGGGAGGACTAAGATTTTCCTTCATTTTTGTTATGTGGAGAAATACATACAGAATATCTGTTGAGTTTCTAGTACCAGGTACACTATGTAAAAGATGAAGATTCTTTATATTAATCAACTTAGAGTCAAATAAGAACTATCCACGAAAAGAAAAACTGTACTCTGAATAGGCCATATGATATCTGGAATAATTTTAGGGCCCTCAAAAAGAATAATCCTATGTGAAATCCAAAATACATTGCAGACTTTGATTTAATGCTGAAATATTCTACCTCAAAGATGGTTTTCTGAGAAGATGGAGTTATAAAAGTTTATACTTTGGGAGGTTATTTGCTTATGTTATTTAGCAAACTTAATTTAATAAAAATGTTAAGCAGTATTTTAATCATCAATCATAAGCAAGTTTATCAAGTTGTTCTCAAGAGAGAGTTCATTGAAAGGGACCCTGTACATGACTAAATAGAGTCTGATAGCATAGAAGGTAAACATCATCACTTAAATTCAAACTGTTCTAGCCAGAGATGAATACTCCCAAAAATCTTCTTCTAGATTGTTCAAAGTAAACATTTTTCTTAAAAGGAGCTAAGGAGGGAAAGAGTAAAGGTAGTGAATTTTATAATAAGTCCAATCAATAAATAGTTATAGCCCCCTAAGATACCCTTAAAATATGCTATTTCTAAAGAAATTATATAAAATATTGGCTGAAATAAGAATTAAGAAATATTTTCACATTTTTAAAAATTTATAAGCTTCTGATATATACAGATCATTCTGGTCCTTCAAAGAAAGAAAAGAAAGATATTATCTCATTAACTCTGAAATAAAGTTCGCTGAAGGAAAATATTCCCCATATAGTATCCAAATTGGGACTAAAATCATCATATGCCTTAGAATATTGTTCATTTGTATACTAATGCTATAATGACATATTATTCATTCATGACGTTTTTAAAGAAAGCATTACTTCTGCACAAGATGAGATTAATACATAAACACATCTAAAAACATCACCTATCAACCAGGATAGGAATGCACTTCAAGCAAGGCAGGCAGGGATTGCTAAATGACAACATAGAGCATTTACAAAGTCGTGCAACATGAACTCATGTATGAATCCTGCTGCAGAAGGTACCTAAGAGGATTTTGCACCCAGAGAGTGGAGTCAATGCAATTATTAAAAAGCAAGATGTTTGCCTTCTCTTAGTGAGTTTTCTAGTTGCAATCAGTGATTTTATTACAAACTAAACATAACCACTCTTCATGAATTATGACCCTTTGTACATATTTTGAAAGGGAAAATATGTTCTATTTTATTGCTATTGAAAATAGTTTGTGGATGGTGTTCATTATGGGCACAGAGTACAATGGTAATTATGTTTGTGAACCAAAAAGAATTTCAACCTCTCTTATTATCCTGAACTTGAAGGATTATATTGTCCCAATTTTCAGCGATATAGGAGAGAGTAAGAACTTAAAGAAGACAGAGGCCATAGTTACCAGTATGTAATGCCACCAAAACCTTAAGAAGGGGAGATCTTCTTCAAATATCAATAGAATTTCTCTACAAAGAATCTACAGGGGCACCTGAGTGACTCAGTTGTTAAGCGTCTACCTTCCGCTCAGGTCATGATCCCAGAGTCCCTGAATCAAGCCCTGCATTGTGCTCCCTGGTCAGTGGGAAGCCTGCTTTTCCATCTCTTACTCCCCCTGCTTGTGTTCCCTCTCTAACTGTGTTTCTCTGTCAAATAAATAAAATCTTTAACAACAACAAAAAGAATCTATATATCACCCATGTCTCTAGATAAATTTGAGATGATAGTTTTAAGACCAAAACTTGTGTGAAAAACTTTCACATACATCAGAACTTCCTGGCTACACTTGTATTTTATGTAGTTTATGTGCACTACAGGATCTTCAAGTCCTTTTCCACTTGAAAAGCATATACAAAAAATAGTTTTATATGTTAGCTAGGGGAAACAGAACTTGAGCCAAGATTTCCTCATTTGTTGCCCCAGTGGCCTTCCCTGGCAGTCTTAAAACCTTAGGCTCTCACTTGGACAAAGACACCCATAAGCTGTAATACTGTAGGACAGTACATCATTTTTATTTTTCAATATTCACTGAGAAACAGGGTTTTGTTTGCTTTACCCACATTTGCCTTACCAACATTGGTTTCCACTAGACTGAACTAGCTAGTTAAGAACATTTATCTGTGCCCTGTTCATTCTGATGATCATTTAGTTGGAAAGAAATATTGTGTTAGATCCCATGTTCTAACTACCTTAAAGTCACCAATGCAGTGAATTGGATGGTTAATCAAACACTGAAATCCTCAGCTCATATTACTCCAAGACGAACTAAAATCAAATGCACTCTAAAAATGATATCCACCTCTTGCTAGCTATTTTAAATTAAGAACCTGGAAGCATTCTTCACAGCAATAGCCAAACATTCTCTCACCTCCCCCACTACCTTCTCCTTATAACCTGTTAAAATAACACTGTCTACAATTACGGTGTCATTTGTTATGCATGATATAATAGACTGCAAATATAAAGAGGTATTATCATTACTTTTGTCCTTTGTTCTTTCAGGCCAGAATATTGCATACTTCTTTACTTTGACATTTATTGCTTTTAGATTGGTAATAGAATGGTTTGTGTTGCTCATTATCTTGAATGATGATAATATTAGAGGTTGGGGAGTCTGTGTTCTCTGTTAAGGAAAGTAAAGACTTCGTATAATTTAGCAAAGGTTATTACTGGACAATTACCCAGAATACAGTTCAAGTCTAATAAAGTTTAGTCATATCCAGTCTTAAATAGAACATTTACTATGGTTTCTAGGAAATTGGATCAGGTAGAATTCATATACACTTTTTGCTACTCCTTTTCACAGTTCACCCGGACTGTTTCACCCATAAAAATTACAATAACACAATTTGCCTCTAATAGTGGATGAAACAAAATGCAAACTTATTAGGTTTTGAGTTATGAAGCCTTATTTCATTTCATACAGGTATATATTGGTAAATTTTAGTCTCTTACAGTACTAGGAAACAATTTCCTATACTGCATCCTGACATATAACTTTGTTCTCTATGAGGCATCTCCTTCAGAGCTATATCCAAACTCCATAAAGTTCAAATGAAAAAGAAAAGAATTCAGCCAGAAAGATAATTTTCCCACAGGAAGCCCAAATGGTCATGTCTGTAAAGAACAGTATTTTTCTATATATTATTGGCAGATAGTATACAAAGAAAAATAAGAAAAAAAACTCCTAAAAATAATCAATAACTTCAATATTAGGGATTCAAGGGATAATACACATTTAAATAGTGATACATATTAAAGCATACCAGGTGTCTAGCATGGGGCTAGTCCTCCTTAAGTGAGGAACAAAATTTTCATGGATTTGATGCTGATATAAGTATTTGTTTGAGAAGGTAGTTTAAAGGTAGATTCCCTTTTAGTCTATGTAGTAGCATACAGAATTTGGAAAAACCCCAATCCAAAACTTCTGGAAGGAAGGAAGACCTGTATAGTGACTGTTAAATCACTAGCACTCTTGGCCCAAAGTTATCTACCAATGTAACCAAATATAAGTAAATATATATGTATTTAAAGTTAAAATCAGTAATTATTAAGAGAAGTAAAATTTCCCATCACTGATATGCCAACAATCTTACATTTGTCAGTGATTCTTTTTTTTTCAACAGAACATTATCCATTTAGCATATTTGTTAACTTATAGATATTTTATTAAACTTGCTTGTTTTAGTTCACTGATGAGATGTTTTCCTCTTAATATTCATACTAAAATACAATTTTGTCCATATTACTGTTGTTGAAATAGAAATTTCTCTTACATCCTATTAAGACAATTTGTTATGGGTGTACTTCAGTTAACTGGCTTATTCTGTTATGAGAAAATTTTATTCAGAAAAGAATCTATGGAAAAAGATAAATCATTTTGGTTGAATTCAACAGCTACATAGTGAGTACCTACAATATACTACCTGCTATAGCTATTGTTGGACATAATTTTCTATCAAGATATAGAACCAAGGACCACCTGGGTGGCTCATTCGGTTGAGCATCTGCCTTTGGCTTATATTATAATCCCAGGGTCCTGGGTTTGAGCCCAGCATTGGGCTCCCCTCTCAGAAGAGAACCTGTTTCTTTCCCTTCCTCTGCTGCTCCCCCTCTTTGTGTGTGATCTCTCTCCCTCTCTATTCAAATAAATAAATAAAATCTTTTAAAAAAGATATAAAGCCAGATGAAGAATGTCAGAATTTTAAACTGAGACTTAAATTACATGTGTAATTGTTTTATTAAAAATTATTTATGCTTATCAAGCATACTTTAGATAGCTGAGCTTGTGATTTTCTTTCCTTAAACAATGCTATAACAATTGAGATTTAATGTACCAAAACCATATGTGTATGGGAGATTTTGTGCAATAGTAGCAGGACTTAATTACTATTGAAGAAAAATATTTAAGACACACTAAGAAAGAAGTTGTATATTGATTCGAGTTAAGTCGCATGCCATCTGGATCACTGCATTTTGTTCACTGTGCATTCAACCAATGTAAATAGAAAACATTTTTCATGGCATGCCTCCATAACAGATGTTTTGTGAAGCATCATGCTAATGGAAAATGCTCTGGAAATTGAACTGTATGATGTATCTAGGGGTAGTTTAGGTACTTTGGGTGAAGATAGAATAAGCCAGTCTTACAACAGCCATTCATGCATTTATCAAAATAGCCATCAAACCAATATTAATAGAACAAATAAGAAATGTTTACCTAGATTATGTATTTAATTATTCACAGATTTGTGTGGTAGACAAAATAAATCCTACATGCCAACTGGTACTAATTAACATAAGACCAAAAACTTAAAAGACATTGTTTAGTTATCTATTGCAGCACAGTGAATTACCCTACAATATCACTTAAAACAATATACATTTATTACCTCACAGATTCTGTGTCAGAAATCTGGACACAGTTTAGCTTGTCACTCAGCTTTATGGTCTTTCATAAGCTTTGGTCAAGAAGTCATCTAGGGCTGAGGAGTGATCTTCCAATCTTACTCGGATGTGGCACAATTCAATTCCTAGAGAGTTCTTGGATTTAGGGCTTCAGTCTTCTCTCTTACTGGCTGTTGGCTGAAGACAGTTCTGATTTATTTCCATGTAGAGCCCTGTAATATGTTAGCTTGCTTCATCAAAGCCAATGGGAAATAGAGAGGAGAGATTGCTTGCAAGGTGAGGATAAGTATATCTTATAATTTAATAATGGTAGTTTCATCCCTTGGTGTTGCCATATCCTATTGTTTAAAAACAAGTTACACAACCTTATTGCATAAGGTTGTTGATAATAAAAGGTGAATATCATTTGGGGACATCTTAGAAGTTGCCTACCACAGAAGCTTAGAGAAGTATGAGACTAGAATAACTTTTTTTCCCCATGATGATGAATTATACTTCAAAACCTTCTTTGAAAGGATTTCTATGCTTGGTAATTATTTTTGTGTCAACAGTGGACTAAAAACATTGTCAAACTCATCTAATTTACCCTTCAGAGAAACAATGTAATTTGGATTTTACTGTCCCATTATGTAGATGAAAAAAATTAAGAGACATATTTATACTTAGTGCAAGAGTATATGGCCAATGAATGACACATTTAATACTCAAATCTAGATAATGATTACACAATCAATTATATTAACAACTACATTATATAATTTTATGAAGGAGTTTGCATTTGAACTACAATTTCATACTTTGTAACCAGTACTAAAACAGACATAGAGGAAAGAGAAATGAAAGGCATAAAGTGAGAGAAAGACACTTTCTTTGCATGAATAAGAACTAGGTTTTAAATTGGGATATTAAAATGGGCATAGAGAAAAATGGAACAAATGTATGTGTCAAATAAAGAAGCGGAAAGATGCCTGGGTGAACTCAGTAGGTTAAGCAACCGATTCTTGATCTCAGCTCAGATCTTGATCTCAGGATCATGAGTTCAAGCCCCACACTGGGCTCCATCCTGGGCATGGAGCCTACTGAAAGCAAGCAAGAAAGAAAGCAAGCAGTTATAGAATGGTCAAGATTTCTGATTTTAGTTAGAAAAAATGTAAGTCTTTGGCTCCTTTTTTAGCTGTTTGACCTTTGGTCAATTACACAATTGTACAGAACTTCTATTTCCTCACCTGTAGAGTACAGATAGCAATAAAGGTCAACCCATAGAATGGATCTATTGCTCTGAGCTAATTTTGAGTTAATTTCTTTGACAAAATCTTTTGTTAAGAGTTAGCACTCAGTAAATATTTCCTAGAAATATTATTAGCTTTTTTTCAATAGTACTTGGAGTAAAGCAGAAACAAAAGAGAAAAAAGAATCAAAGACTATTGGACTCAAGAGATAAATCATAAACAAGAAATAAAAATGTACAATAAATATAATCACCAGGTAATTACAAATTAATATAATTCAGCTTTTTTAAAAAAAGATTTTATTTATTTATTTGACAGAGAGCAAGATCACAAGCAGGCAGAGCAAGAGGAGGAAGCAGTTTCCCCACTGAGCAGAGACGCACACAGGCCTTGATCCCAGAACCCTGAGATCATGACCTGAGCCAAAGGCAGAGGCTTTAACCCATTGAGCCACCTAGGTGCCCTATAATTCAGTTTTTAAAAAATTTTTTAATATATATATTTTTAAAGATTTTATTTATTTGACAGAGCAAAACACAGCCAGAGAGGGAACACAAGCAGGGGGATTGAGAGAGGGAGAAGCAGGCTTCCCGCCAAGCAGGTAGCCCGATGCGGGACTCAATCCCGGGTCTCGGGGATCATGACCTGAGCCAAAGGCAGTCGCTTAACCAACTGAGCCACCCAGGCGCCCCTATAATTCAGTTTTTAATAATTACATTGGATAAAATAAACTAGTAGTTCATTTTAGTGAAGAAGCTTTGAGGCAATATTCTCACCTAATATTTTAGAATTATTAGTTTTGGATAGAATACAGTAAATTTTATTTTACATTTTATTATGAAAAATGTCAAACATTTTCAAAAGTAAATGTATAATCCAATTATTAGGAAAATGCAAATAAAAACTACAATGAGATAGCATATTGTGTCTCACAGGATGACTATTATGCAGAAGAAAAAAAAACCAAAATAACAAATGTTGGTGAGGATGTGGAGAAATTATAATCCTTATAATGTTGGTGGGAATGTTAAGACAGTAGTGTCACTGTGGAAATAGTACGGCCATTCCTCAAAAAATTAAAAATATATTTTTTACATAATCCACCAGTTCTATTCTGGGAACATAGAAGTATCAAAAGCAGGGTCTAGAAGAGGTATTTGTACACTTGTCTTCATAGTAACATTATTCACAATTGGTTAACCATTTAAGTGATACAAGTATCCCTTGACAGATGAAGAAGCAAAATGTGGAATATATAAATAGTATAGAATATTATTCAGCCTTAAAAATAAAAGAAATTCTGACATGCTACAACATGGATGAACTCTGAAGACATGATGCCAAGTGACACAAAAAACCAAATACTTATAAATCCAGTTATATGAGGTACATTAAGAGAAGTCAAAATCATAGAGACAGAAAGTTAAATGGTGATTGGCAAGAGTTAGGGGGAGGTGGGGAATAGGATATCACTGTTTAATGAACATAGTTCAGTTTCACAAGATGAACAGAATTCTCGAAATGACTGGTGATGATGGTGGCACAACAATATGTACTTAATGTCACTAAACTGTGCACTTAAAATTAGTTAAGATAGTAAATTTTATGTTATGTATTGTATTGCTACAATTTAAAAGAGGAAAAAATTAAGGAGAAATAAAGATTTTTCCAAATTAAAAAAAAAAAAAGAAGAAAAAGAAAAGAAAAAAGAAAAGCCAAGGAAGTTCATCATGACCAGGCCTACCTTAAAAGACATACTAATGGAGTTCCTATAAGTTGAAATGAAAGGATGCTACACATTAATACAAAAACATATGAAAATATAAAGCTCATTGGTAATAGTAATAGACAAATACATATTAGTGTAATATTATAAAAAGTAAGAAAATCTCTAATCACCAACCTATTTTACACATTAGGGAACCTTGAAAAAAAGAAAAAATGAATCCAAAAATTAACAGAAGGAAATTATAGATTGGAGAAGAAAAGCAAAAGGAAAGAGAGAATACAAAAGCAATAGGAAAAAAAAAATCAATAAAACTAAGAGCTGTTTTTTTGAATGACTGACAAAATTGGAAAGTCCTTAGAATAATGAAGAAAAAAAGGGAGAAGACTCAAATAGCTAAAGTCAGAAATGAAAGAGGAGACATCACAACTAAGGTCACCTTTTCCCCACATACTTCCCCTGACCATTTCATTCCTTATTTATTTATTTATTTATTTTGGTAGCCATGTGGTATTAGTTTCAAAACCTTTATTCCCACTCCATATTTCTTATTTTTCCAATCTGTATCTATCTCAATGCACAATTTAAGGGGTTTGCAGGAATACAATAGGTCCCCTTCTGAGTTTATCATCTTTCTCCTTCAAATCTAAACCTATTTTTGTACTCCAAAATCTTGGTGAGCAGTAAAAGGTTGAAATAATTGTTGGCTCAGGTTTTCTTTTTAATCTCTCACTATGTACTATTTGTTCTGTTCTAAACATCTTTCATATGTCTGCTTTCAGAGCACTGGTACCAGGCCACTATCATGTCATTGCTGAATTAATGAAGCTTCCAGATGTTTCTACTTCTTCTTCTCCTCCTCCTCCTCCTCCTCCT
>PITA01001863.1:68375-173619 GCA_004023965.1 Spilogale gracilis | reverse complement strand
TATCAGGATAATGTCATCCTTGTATAATGAGCTAAGGAATACTCCACTACTATCTAATTTCTGGAATAATTTATGTAAAATTATTTCTTTACATATATTTATTAATTATTTACATATATTTGCTAGAATTCAGCACTATATAAAAAGTATAAATCAACAAAACTTGGTGCCTGGGTGGCTCAGGCAGGTAAGCGTAAGTCTTTGGCATATGTCATGTGCCCAGGGTCCTGGGATCCAGTCCAGTGTTGGGGTCCCTGCTTGGTGGTGAGCCTGCTTCTCTCCTCCTCTCTTGGCTCATGTGTTCTTTCTCTCTCCCTCAAATAAATAAAGTGTTTTTAAAAAATCAACATAAAAATTCAACATGACAAGGGCTCCTGGATGGCTCAATTGGTTAAATGACTGCCTTCGGCTCAGGTCCTGATCCCAGAGTCCCGGAATTGAGTCCCACATCGGGCTCCCTGCTAGGCAGGAAGCATGCTTCTCCCTCTCTCACTCCCCCTGCTTGTGTTCCCTCTCTAGCTGTGTCTCTCTCTGTCAAATAATAAATAAAATCTTAAAAAAAAATTCAACGTGATCAAGTATGACTTGTACCTGAAATGCAGAATTCATTCAACATTCAAAATTCAATTAAAGTCACTATGTTAGACAGAAAGAGAAGCACCTTTACCTCAATAATGTGGTAAAATCACTTGAAAAATTCAACACCTATTCATAATCATAAAAAGAACTTAGCAAATTAAAACTAAGAAGCAACATTCTCAACAGATAAATGGATAAATATATTGTTGTATATTATACAATGGAATAAATCTATTGCTTCTTACAACAATTATTCTCAAAAGCATCATGTTAAATGTAAAAATATTGACATCTAAACAATAAATACTGCACAATTCTATTTATGTGGAGCTGATGTATCAGCAAAACCTAATTAAATGAAAATAAAAGCAATGTTTACCTCTGGATGATAGAAACTAACTTGAAGGGATTAAACTTCTTGGGGAAGTAACATGTTCTATATCTTGATTGTATTTTTGCTTACATACTTGTCTAAATTTTTCAAAATTTATCAAATTTTATACTTACAATCACTGTAATAAATGTATCCAATTAAAAAAAACATAAACAAGACTTAAAAAACAAACAAAAAAAATAACACCAATTATCTGTGCAAAATGTTCTTCTATTTACCAGCGTGTGGGATGTAATATAGATTAAATTTTGAACTTTTTAAAACATGCATTAATGTTTCTTGTGTATGCATTTATCTCCTGTGCACTTCTAAGTGAACTTCTTAAAATGTAATTAAAGGATGAAATAAATCTATTTTATCTAGATCACCAATAACTCTTTTTGTTATAGAGATATTAAAAAAGGAGTATAGGCCTAATAAGAACATCTTGTTCCCATTTTCTCAAATATACAGCTCTGCTATAAATAGGTTTCCACAGAAACACCTACTGCTTATCAAAGTTTGAGCCAAGAAAATCTCAAATGTACTTTTTTTAATACAACTGAAACTTTGATTGAAAAATTTTCTTTCATCATTTTTTTCAATATTCTTTTAATTTACCCAATTCCTCAGAATTTTCACCAAAAGTATATGTATTTTGGGAAGACTCCCCACTGTTCAATTCTCTTAAATCTTACTCTTCACACCTCAACTAAATCTTTAAAAAAGCCTTTTAACTACAGTGTCAATTAGCCTGGAAATATATCATGATAAAAGTACCCCCAACTGAATTGTACTAGAAGTAATTCTATACAAAGCTGCTATTTTTCCCTGTTGCTTTTGCAACTGTTTTGTTATTCTTTTTAAAGATTTTATTTATTTATTTGACCAGAAACACAGCCAGAGAAGGAACACAAGCAGCGGGTAGTGAGAGAGGGAGAAGCAGGCTTCCCACCCAACAGGGAACCCCTGTGTGCAGCTCCATCCAGAGATTCCAGGATCATGACCTGACCCAAGGGAAGATGCTTAACGACTGAGCCATTAAAGCACCTGTGTTTTGTTGTTATTGTTAATTAGTTGAAAAGGAACATAAATATGTGGGTCTCAATTTTTTTACTTGTGAGATATTATCTAGGTCTCAATTTTTTTACTTGTGAGATATTATACAACAAATAATTCAACATGTTCTACCTAATAATATAAAATGGAATGATATTATAGAAGATGCAGGCACGTTATTATCCATACAATTTTACCAATTAGAAACTTGAAAATAGCATAAGCATCTCCCTCATCAGTCTCCAAATCCAGTTAGCCAAAAAGATTGCTAAATTCTATGTCCTAGATCTTTCTAATAATCATTGTATCATTTAGATATACTTCAGATCTAATTATCTTTCTTTGTGTTTAATTTCCTCAGCTCAAATCCCCAGTTTTCATATCTCCCCACAGCATTCGACTAGACAATAAATTTTGCTGTATCCTCAAAGTCTTTGGAAATTGTTTCTTTTTCTTTTTTCGTTAATGTAATCACTTTTCCTGCTAAGTTGCTCAAATGATAATTAGGAACTAATAATCTTGTAGAGATAGAACAGATTGTAACATGATTCAGTGTTACAATAATAGTAGGTCTGGAAAGAGTCTGGTGGTAATTAACAGATGTTGATAACATATATGAAGGCCTAACAAGTAAGGTTCTTTTGGGCTATAATTTTTTCTGCAAAGCATGAGACTAATATGTACTAATTGGAGAAAGAAAATTAATGCAATGACTTGTATATTACACAGAACATTTAAATATACTATTTAGATATAGCTAGTTTCTGTCTGGAATACTTCAAATATAGAGTTTTAAAAAATGAGTATATATAATTTATATTGTTCATAGTCTTTATTTAGAAATGAATAGACTGACTATTGTGTTATATTATTTTATCTATAGTATTCTATATTTATTACTTTATGATACTTAATAACAAACATAATACTTTTAATGGCAGTTGAAGAATTACCACTGCACAATCTCATAGACATAGGTTGTAAGTTCCTTTATTATTTTTTTGATAAATACAAAAATATAAAATAGTTATTTTAATTCTATCAATATAATGCAACTACATAAAACAATTCAGAAAGGGGGAATAGATAGCATGCCCAATATGTGCTTTTAGAAAGGAAATAAAACAACACACCTATCTATTTCATCACAGCCCTAATCTTCAATTCATGGTCTTTTTGTTTGGTTAATGTTTTGTGGAAAATAGTGGGATAGCATCTCAAAACACAAGTGGATTACATCAGTCTCTGGTTGAGAGTTCTAACTAGTTTCCTGTAAGTCAGTGATTCTCAAACTCAGAGTTGCTTATTAAGTTGTCTTAAAAATATGGATGCCTGGGGCACCTGGGTGGCTCAGTTGGTTAAGCGACTGCCTTTGGCTCAGGGCATGATCCCGGAGACCTGGGATCGAGTCCTACATTGGGCTTCCTGCTCATCAGGAAGCCTGCTTCTCCCTCTCTCACTCCCCCTGCTTGTGTTCCCTCTCTGGCTGTGTTTCTCTCTGTCGAATAAATAAAATCTTTAAAAAAAATATGGATGCCTCTCCCAGTTCCAGAACAATTAATTCACCAATATTACTGGTGATGATATACTATTAACTTTAAAGCTTCACAAATCATTCTACTGTGTATCCACGATGAGAAAACTGGTCTACGGCATCCTTTCCTCTCCTTCTCCCTACCCTTTAGGACAATAGCTACAGATGAAAGGACTCTTCGCTAATCTGATGCATTTGAAACTGACTTACATGAAACACATTGATTGTTTTTCCTTCAAAGTCCTGATCATAAGACAAGAAGTTTAATTAGTAGCTCAATTACTACATCAGTCTTATGCAGACAGTTTGGTATTGTAAAGAAGCAAATATTTTAGCCCAGTCACATTGGCCTATAAGAAGTTATTTCTGGTCTGTTGTATATTTCATACAAAATAACATGCACACAACTTAATATTATGCATAGTATTACTTTCTTCTCCCAACCCTCAAGGAAAGGAAATCATAATATAGTCTGTCAAAACTCCTTATGATCACATTGATACTCATGTTAACTTTTCTCATTTTCAGGATGAAATAATCACAATTAAGTCATTAAGAAGTTTATACAAAATCCTTTCTAATTTAGAATAGAAATGATACTAATCAAACTCATTAATATAGAAACCCATATTAAATTATAGTATATTTTAAAGATACAAAAAAGATACATATTTTAAGCAAAATAGCTCTAAACTGTGATACTGCTTGTTAAAAACACTCCTGATATCTTACTTTATCAAGTAATTATCAAAGGCACCGATAAAAAAGAGCATCTATGTAGTGACCTTTAGATTGTGATAAACCCACTTATTCATAATTACTTTTGGCAATTATTTTTATTATAATTTTTCTTCATTATTCTCATTATTTTCTCTATTTTTTCAGCTATTCAGGAAACATAATTGACATCCTTCTCTATTGTAGACACTGGAGTTATAATGTTTTCCTCATAAGTATAGCTGTCTACTGTCAGATTCAGCCATTAAAGCAAAAAATATTATTCTCATAATTTGTTAAGTGTATTTAAAGAGAAAAGGCTATTATGTTATGATATGATAAGTTGAGATTGCTAAGAAATTTTGAGGATTTTGAGAAAGCTGACCTGCTGAGTCAACCATGAGCTATTTCTTAAGTGAAAATTAGCCATTTAGATTAATAGATTATGATATGTGCCAGTTTTTATAACCTGGGAAGGCAACTACTACAGAAGTATTTATTAAGATTATAGGAGTCTACATGCTAATAAATTTCTTATGCATAATCAATAAAGTACTTAAAATAATTCTACATTAAATTTTTAGTTTATTTCAATAAGCTTTCAATGAGTACTAATGATCAAGCAAGACCACAATCACATGAAAAGATCATCAACATCACTAGTCACCAAGAATATGCAAATAAAACCATAAGGAGATACCACTTCATCCCTGTCAGAATGGCTATTATCAGAAAGACAAGAAATTGAAAGTATTGGCAAGGGTGTGGAGAAAAGAGAACTTTCATGAACTGTTGGTGGAAGGTAAAGTGGTGTCACTGCTATGGAAACAATATAGAGATTCCTTAAAAATAAAAATAATAAAATTAGAACTGTAATATGATCCAACCGTTCCATTTTCATCTATCTGAAGAAAACAAAAACTAATTTGAAAAGATCTATGTTCCCTTATGTTTATTGTATTGTTTACAATAGCCAAGATGTGAAACAACCTAAATGTCCATTGACAGGTGAATGGATAAAGAAGATGTACTATTTGTATATATGTATATAACCATAAAAAAAGAATAAAATATTGCTATTTGTGACAACATGGGTGGACCTTGAAAGTATTTTGTTAACTGAAATAAGTCAGACAGAAAAAAACATATACCACATGATTTCCCTTAAAAGTGGAATCTAAAAAATAATACAAAATAAAACCCTGACTCATAGACAGAGAATAGAGTGGTGGTTGCCAGAGGGGAGGGAAGTTGAGGGAGTTAATGGATAAAGGTGATGAAGAGATGCAAACTTCAAAGTACAAAATAAATAATCCATGGGGATGTAATGTTCAGTATGGGGAATACAGTCCATAAAGCTGTATTAACTTTGTATGGTGATAAATAATAACTAGACTTGTGTTCACTTTGCATTGTGCACAAATATGGAATCACTACATTTTATGTCAGAAACTAATATAATATTATATGCCAATTATACTTTAATTTTTAAAGATGAGAGAATCTTAAAACTGGGTTTTACTTTTTAATTTTTAATATATTTTATTTATTTATTTATTTACTTACTTACTTACTTATTTACTTATTTGACAGAGAGAGAGAGAGAGAGAGAGAGAGAGAGACAGTGAGAGAGAGGGAACATAAGCAAGGGGAGGGGTAGATGCAGAAGCAGGCTTCCCTCTGAGCAGGGAGCCGGATGTGGGGCTCGATCCCAGAACCCTGAGATCATGACCCGAGCTGAAGGCAGATGCTTAACTGAGCCACCCAAACGTCCCAAAACATGGGTTTTAAAGATCCCAAATTGAAGGAAATGTAAATGAAGTTGTATTTTTTAGCTCCTCGTACATACTATACATTTTAAATATCACTTCTCCTATTTATTTTCAAAACACTTTTCTAATGTGCCTATTAAATCCATTTCACAGATGTGGAAGCAGAGTATATATGAACTTAGACATTGCCAAGTCACAAGGGTATGTCTGATCTCAATCAAAATCTTTTTATTCTAAAGCAGATTCTGTTTGTGTTCCCTCCTTATAATCTCAAATCACTCAGGATGCTGAAAGCAGCAGAGAGACTTTCACACAGTCTCTGTTGTCAATTGAAGATACACATTTCTCTTATATATTTTACACTTTTAAATTGTACTTATTAGGAAAAAGGATAGATGTTATATTTCCTGTGAAATTTCATTTTCACTTTTGTCCAGGCTGAAAGGAGATAGACTAGTGACAGAGCAGAAAAGTGGGAGTGACAGAGAACAGGCAGTGAAGAATGTGATTAGGATAATTTCATCAAGAGATTTTAAGTGGTCAAATATTTTGGCAATTATCATAGCAATTTCCAAAGCAGCTCTAAGTGCCCTTTTATGAAAACATATTTGAACCACACTTCTAGAGTATATTCATGTCCAGGAGAGTTTATCTGAGGAAATTGGATTAGGAGAAAACTTCTAGATGGAAATAAGCATCAATCTGAAATTATCTCAAGTCTATCACAGCATAAAATTTGCATATATGCAAACCAAAAAAGACTATGCCTTTTTAAAAATCTCTACCTTTGGTAAAATTTAAGTACAAGAGTTTCTAAAGTCTACTTGATACATCAATAGATGTGCCCTTTAGTGTGTAAAATATCTTCTCCTATGTGTAGAAAATTAATAGGGACTTATTAAAGTCTTACTAATCTTATTAACTAAATATAATTAATTAAAGACTTATTAATCTTATTAATAGAGACTTATTAAAATACTAAATTTGGCAAATCTTGTAGAATGACACATGATTTTCATTTCCTCTTTATATTTTTCTGTACTGCTCAAAATGTCACCTGCCTATTATTTTTGTCATTTTTCATACAGTTCATAACTGTAACAATGGCTGCAAAAGATCTCAAGCTGTACAACCCCCAAGCCATATCATTCTAGAGCAGACTACATGGAAATTCTAGTACACACATTTCACTCTCACATAAATTTGGATATTTTTCTTTCTACAAACATGATTTCCTCCACTAGATGAATACCTATTGTTCATCAAAACACACATATTGGGGTGGCTGGGTGGCTCAGTTGTTTGGGCGACTGCTTTTGGCTCAGGTCATGGTCCTGGAGTCCTGGGATCGAGCCCCACATCGGGCTTCCTGCTTGGTGGGAAGCCTGCTTTTCCCTCTCTCAGTCCCTCTGCTTGTGTTCCCTCTCTAGCTGTGTTTCTGTCAAATAAATAAAATATTAAAAAACAAAAAACAAAAAACACACATATTGACCATTTGTCTTTTTGCCGAGTTTTCTCAATACATTCTTTACCCAGTTTCTCTCCCAGTTCTCATATGATATTTTGCAGCACATTTTTTTTTTCTTCTTAGTGTATCATGCTAGATCTGATGTTGGCACCTTGGACTCCACCCAGAATCATCTTACATTCCCTGCTCTTCAGCAAGAAAAGCTATTCCAACACAAATCTCAAAATAGATTTTATTCCCTCTGACTTTCCACTTCTATGCTAGTTGCCTCTGCTATGTGCTTCTACATCATGTTGTCTTTTTGTAATGAGCACACTTATTATATTTTCATAAAACTGTTTATTATTATGTTCAATTAGCCAACATATAGTACATCATTAGTTTTGATGTAATGTTCAATGATTCATTAGTTGTATATAACACCTAGTGCTCATCACCACACATGCCTTCCTAAATACCCATCACCCAGTTACCCCACCCTTCCATGCCCCTCTCTCCTGTAACCCTCAGTTTTTTTCCCAGAGTCCAGAGTCTCTCATGGTTTGTCTCCCTTTCTGATTTTTTGCCCATTCAGTTTTCCCTCCCTTCCCTTGTGGTTCTCTGCACTATAAAACTGATTAACAACTCAGTTATATACAGGTAGGATATCCCCTACCAAATTTGCATATGAAATTATATATGTGTGCCTACTACTCATCCAACGTGTGTGTGTATATGTGTGTATGTGTGTGTTTTAATGAATATAAGAAAACTTGCAGTTGCTACTATAAAGAATAAGAAAGAAGTGGGACTAAGAGAGACATAGGAAACTATTGTGCAGTGTCTGATATAAAGTCTGTAGATTTACAGTGTCTCTACTCTTTGTGGTTGTCTAAACATTTCTAACCACCTGGAATCAGATTTCAAGGATGGAAAACTGCACAAGGCAGTTAATTAATTGAAAGTGAGTGTATAAGTAATGAGACATTGACTAGAAGGTGTTATTCGAAAGCAAATGTATTGATGGTAACCATTAGGAAGCAAATCAAATAGTTAAGGGGTTGAAGGATTCACAGGCTTAATACAGATAAAATAAAATACTTATCAAATTGATAAAATACTTATTGATCATTTCAATCAATTGGTCTTCCAATATCAACTCCCTTGTTCCCCTCGATGTTGTTTTACAATTGCCCTCCAAAATTCAACCTCTGAATCAACCAACATTCTTTTCTATTTCTATTTCCAGAATTTAGTAAATTTTTAGTGTAGAAGTACATATTTAGGTACTTTATAAAATTATTTTCATGCACTCCAAATCCAGTTCATTCTAGAAGACTGCACAATAGCCTGTCATAAGTTTCCAGTCTTTCCAATGATCTCTGGAATTATCAAAGATTTCATCAGCCTAACTCTCATTTCACTGTCAGCAAATGATCTTGAGTTTTACTTCAGAGGAAAGGATAAAACAACAAATCACTCAAATTCCTCTTACTTTACTTACAAAGATGAACCTCCTTGTCTTAGTTTCCTTTTGTACTCTATCAAACAAGAGGTGTCCTTGTCTCCATCCAAGTGGATTCCACACACATTTGGAATCATATTTCCTCATTCATCCCTTGATGCTAGGTTCTGTCAAGTAAGTTCACTCTCACTCTCACAGATCTTAATCTTCTTATTTTCTTCTGTTTATTTCTTATGAGCATAATGTCCTATCTTCCATATAAAACATTAAAATTCTTAAAACAACCTCTTGGTCTTGAATTTCTCTTTTTATCATCTTATATTTCTTCTCTTGTTGTGCCATGGTGCTTGAGCCTTCTTTACCTACAAACTATTTTTTCTCAAAGAAAATATTTAGATATCAAAATATTTGTTATGACATCATCTCATAGTTTTAACCAAGCATTCATCTAGCAAAATCTCATCTTTTGGTTTCTTTCAACATTTTCCTTATGTACCTCTTACCTCTATAAAAATGCTTCCCAGTTTCTTTCATGTATTCACCTTTCTCCCCTCACCTTAAATATTGGTAATGACTCTCCACTTTTTTTTTAACTCTTCTTTTTTATTTATTTGACAGAGAGGGATCACAAGTAGGTAGAGAGGCAGGGAGAGAGAGAGGAGGAAGCAGGCTTCCTGCTGAGCAGAGAGCCTGTTGCAGGTCTTGATCCCAGGACCCTGAGGTCATGATCTGAGCTGAAGGCAGAGGCTTTAACCCACTGAGCCACCCAGGCACCCTTCATTGTTTAAGTTTGTAGCCAATGTTGACATATGGCTCACTTAAGAATCTGAATTATATTTTTCATTTCTGGCTTTCAATGTTGGTAATAACAATTCCATTGGATAGAATCATTTTTTAATGATGTAAACAAAGCAAGAAAGATAACTAAAGTCTGGCCACTTTGAGAGAGAGACAGACGAGTAAGACTGCAGTGATAATTCCCAAAAAAAGATGAAAAAGCATGGGTTCGTAAATCAACATGTATTTTGGTTTTTAAAGTAGAACCAGCTCTGCTACCTACTAGCAATATATAGAGAGACAAGTTATTTAAGTTTGATAATTTGTTATTTAATATGAGTTTCAGGGGCACCTGGGTGATAACCTTAGGCTCAGGTCATGATCCTGGAGTCTCGGGATGGGATGGAGACCTGCCTAGGGCTTCCTGCTCAACTGGGAGCCTGCTTCTCCCCTCTCTCTCTGCCTCTGCCTTGCTCATGTTCTCCTAGCTCTCTCTCAAATGAATAAATAAATGAATAAATAAATTTTTAATTTTTTTAAATGAGTTTTATATCTATATCACCAAGTAAGTATGGAAATTAAATGAGATAAAGTATTTACAGCAATTGTCTCATGGCATGGAACATAGAGAATGATTGGTAAATTTAGATATTAGTATTACAATCATGTATTTGTTATTACTTTTATATCTATTATTTGTCTAAAGGCTTATGTATTCTAAACTGTATAAGAATGACATTCAACCTTAAACAGGAGAGAGATAGGGATAAAAATTAATGGCCAAATGAAATAAATTAGTTCATCCAAAAATATATTGAAACTACACTTCACAAATCATGTGCTGTTTTCCATAGCATTGACTATAAACGATAAAAATATGTAATATTTTTATTAATTAATAGGCATTACTGAAAATGTTATGTAGGAGTCACTACACCAGAATATGAATGTAGACTGATTTTTAAAGAGCTTTTATGGAGCTAACAATATTATATGGGGAAGACAGCAACCATAACAAAAATTATTATTTGAAAATATGCTCAAATCTTGGAGGTAAAATACTGAGAGAGAGGAAGGAAAAAAAAAATCTTAGCACAAGCTGACCAGAAAAGTCCTTTCTGAGAGAGTTATATTTATATTTGAATTGCTATATGGAGGATGAATAGAAGAAAATAGGTGATAAGTGGAGAATATTCCAGGCAGAAGGAATTGCAAGTTTAATTACTTTGAGGTAAGAACAAGAGATCAACAGTTAAGAAAAAGAAAAAGAGGTAGTATAGCGAGAGTCTGGTCAGTGAAAGAAAAGTGGCTCAGAGTACCTGGCTGGTTCAGTCAGAAGAGGATGGGATTCAGTTGTGAGGTCATCAGTTCAAGCCCCAGGCTGGGTATAGAGATTACTTAATAAGTAAGTAAGTAAGTAAGTAAGTAAGTAAGTAAGTAAGTAAGTAAATAAATAAATAAATAAATAAATAAATAAATAAATAAATAGGTAAAACTTTAAAAAGAAGTGGTTCAGATTGGATTTTGGAGATAGAAACTGAAGCAGTTCATTCAAGATCTTACAGCCAAGACTGTAAAATGCAAAATGGCTCAGAGGTGTGGAGTGACATCCATCATTTATCTACCAAATATATATAGACATTTTCTAGGTCCTGGAAATACAATTACCTGATTCAGAAAGCTAATTGAATAAAAAAGCAAATTTTATAACAATTTGTGTGTGAGAAGGTGATAATGAGTGGTAAGGAGAAAAAGGTAAAGAGAAGAGACAGCGCCAATGAGATACAGGGGTAGACTTGGGGGGAAACTGCAGTTTTAAGTGAGGAAGGTAGTATTATACAATATATATTTGTTCTAGTTTTGTTGCTTAATTTTTTTTCTCAAATCTAGTGATTTTTAAAGAAGTACATACTCATTGTAAACATAAATTATAAGCCTCTTATTGTCTGCTTATTTCATACCCCTATCCTTAACCCTTCCCCATTTTATTCTTCAGATTAAGACATTGTCAAGAATTACTTTTGTCTTTACAGAATTTTTTGTGATATAATTGTCCAACTTTTGTTATTTTCAATTGCAATATATCTTAAAATCTCCCCATTTCCAAACATATATTTCTTGCCCATTCTTTCACACTCTATCTGATAATTGTATAATATTAATGAATTTTCTTAAACAAGTTTCATCCTGGCAAGCATTTAAATCATCCCACTATTAAAACATATTTCCAATAAAATTACAAGGAAAAGCTGTGTTACATACATTTGGAAAATTTTGTGTCATCTATTTAGGAAGTAGAATTGAGGGGTAAAGTGATTAATGTTACAAAAAATAATTGATGTATGATCTCAAACTGTTCTCCTGAATGGCAGTATTGATTACATGTGAACCAATAGAGTGTAAGAATTCTGGTTTCTTAACTTTTACCAGTATTTATCATCACATTCTGAGAGTCAGATTTATAATTTTCCAAAATGACTAAAATAGTATCTCATCACTGTTTTTATTTGCATATCTTGATTATGAGAGAGGTTCGTCTTGTTTTTTTCTTTTTTTTCATTCTTCCTGATCAGTTGTAGTCTATTTCTGATCAGTCCTTTTTTTTTTCTATATTGCAATATCTCTTTATTAAGGAAATCAGTCTTTTTCAAATGTGTTAAAATATTTCACTGAATTTTCATCTTTCTTTTGCTATTTATGATATCTTTCATTAAATAGATATTTTAGTTTGGTTTAGTTAATCAAAATAATCAGTATTTTCTTTTATTGTTTCTTGGGTTTGAAACCACATGGATTTTGTTTAGAAAGATCTTCCTAGTCCAAGTTTACAAAACATTCATTCAACATTCATTCTTTGTTACATGGTTTAATTTTAATGTCTTAGTCATTTTGCCTATGGTACTTTGCTTGAGTTTTAAAAATTAAGTATGGTACTTTGCTTGAGTTTTAAAAATTTCTCCAAATGTGAACCAATTATTGCAAATATTTTTTTAAATAAACTATCCATTTCTTTTTTTTAAGATTTTATTTATTTATTTGGCAGAGAGAGAGATCACAAGTAGGCAGAGAGGCAGGCAGAGAGAGAGGGAAGCAGGCTCCCTGCCGAGCAGAGAGCCCAATGTGGGCCTTGATCCCAGGACCCCGAGATCATGGCCTGAGCCAAAAGCAGAGGCTTTAATCCATTGAGCCCCCCAGGTGCCCTAAACTATCCATTTCTTAGTAATTTCAAAATGTTTACAATTTTATCTCATAAAAATTCCAAAGATAATTACAATAATATTTCTGAAAATAATATATTGCTTTTACCTGAGTATTCCTCCCTAAGATCATATTTTAATATATTTAGATTTATGATAGTTCTCTTAAAATAGAGAATAGCCAAAAGCCCTTCATTATTTTTTTTCATTGTAGCTCTTGTATTTTTGTAGGTTTTAGGATTTTATTTCAGATCAAACAAAGGGTGATTTTATTATTTTGATTGGAATGATGCTAAACTAACATATCACAGAAATAATAAGCACCATGATAATATTTTTAAAGTTTTCTTCATAAAAGCTTTCCATATTCATGTTTATTAAAATTTGTTTTATTGATATTACAAGTAGAATATTTTATATCATTTTATTTTATTATTTTAAAAAGTACAGTTCTTAAGGTATATAGAGGACATGTATATTTATTTTATAGACAGACACCTTCCTTAATCAATTCCTTTTTTTCTAAAAGTAACAAAATACCTCATTTCTTATCTACTAAAAAACTATAAAATTATAACTACAGTTTTTAAAATAGCCATTAGAGTTTAATAAACTACATAACTGCATAATATCCTAAATGCTCAGAAACTTGCTAAACTTTGAAGAAAACAAAAAGATTATCCATTTATCTGTGCTAACCTAAAATGAATAGATTATCTTGTGTCATTAATCTATATGTATTTAAAATAGGAGGAAAGATAGTCCAACTTCATATACCAAAATTCTAGGAAATTCAACTGAATAACTCATATAATCTACAAGGTTTTTTCTCAAATTTTATTTTCAAACATCATGAGAAGCATTTGCTGATCTTTGCCGGCCTTTTCTGTTTTTGATTATTTTTGGACAAATCTACATCTGTGGTCTGTTGCTCTAAATCAACATGCATAATAGACATGGAAATGTGACTGATCCTAGAATCTTACTCTATTATTTTCTTAACATTAAACAAGCTATATGTTCAAATAACTTGACTACTAACTAATGTGAAGCAGAGACCAACCATTGGAATAAAATTTTGAACTAAAATCCCTCACTTGATAAGTTGAAGATACTGAGACACAAAGGTATTCAATGTCTTGTCTAAGATCACATGGCAAAAATAAACCTCATTATATTTTATTAAAATTTCATATAAAAACTCATATTATGGGCACCTGGGTGGCTCAGTTGGTTGGGCAACTGCTTTTGGCTCGGGTCATGATCCTGGAGACCCCAGATCGAGTCCCACATCCAGCTCCCTGCTTGGCGGGAAGCCTGCTTCTCCCTCTCTCAGTCCCTCTGCTTGTGTTCCCTCTCTAGCTGTGTTTCTCTCTGTCAAGTAAATAAATAAAATCTTAAAAAAAATTCATATTATGATTTTAATTTGCTCAAATATCATCTTAATTTAAAATACTTTGGTTAGATTTTAGTTCTCATAAAAGTATAATTTTTAAAAATGTATTCTGTTTAGGAATGTCGTTAGAGTGATTATCATAAGTTGTAATGTCTGGAGTGATTACAAAATATAACTGTCAAAGGAGTTTCCTATAATTTTTATACAAACACTGATAAATAAAAAGTCTTTCAATAATTGTACAATGTTTCCCAACAGATTCCAAGTTACATTCATGTCATATCTCAGATGATAGAAATTAGAATTAACATGAAATGGTGTATGTGAAACAATCTAATGTTTTCTTCCAAGAGTAAAATAATTTATTCTTTTCTTTTATGTTCATTATCTGAATCAAATATAATGGAGAGCATTTAGGGAAGATGTCCTTTTGTGAGTTTAATTTTCATTATCCTGAAGGCAAGTCTTAATAATAACAAAACAGTCTTTCTGTCTTATTTTTGGTAACATCATTCAATTGTCTAATTAGTTTTTTGATATTACAGAGAAATAATAGAAAATTTATGTCAGACAAACATTTGTTGCTATTGTTTAGAAGCAAATAATCCTAATATATCATTTTCAAGCACACAGAGATGTATAATGTCGGCAGTTTTGACACTCTTGAATTATCCTTAAGATTAGAATCACATTAAGTATTGCTGATACAAATAAAAACATTTATAATCATATTTACACATAAATGCATATTTATATTTACATATACCTCTTATATCAAGGAGATATTTCCTTAGTTTTGTCAAGTTAACTGATTGCTATTTCTTTTTTTTTTTTTTTAAGATTTTATTTATTTATTTGACAGAGAGAAACACAGCAAGAGAGGGAACACAAGCAGAGGGACTGAAGAGGGAGAAGCAGGCTTCCCACCGGGCAAGAAGCCCGATGTAGGGCTCGATCCTGGGTCTCCAGGATCATGACCTGAGCCGAAAGCAGTTGCTCAACCAACCTAGCCACCCAGGCACCCCAACTAATTGCTATTTCTTAGGTTTATTTCTCAATACATTGGTTTGAGGTTTTTAAGTTCTTTTGAAAGCATATAGAAATTTGAGTATTAACTGCATATATTCCTTTGGTTATAGGTGGCTTAATATTTGTAAGGGTTAAAGCATCATGGCCAAAGATATATTTTTCATTTTAATTTTCCTCTGCTTTTCAAGTTTTTATTAATTTATTTTTTCCTTTAAACTTTTATTTAAGTTCCATGTTAACTACATATAGTGTAATATTAATTTCACGTGTAGAATTTAGTGATTCATCACTTATATACAACACCCAGTGCTCCTCACGAGTACCCAAGTACTGCCTTCCGCTCAGGTCATGATCCTGGAGTCACAGGATTGAGCCCCCCCGCATCCGGCTCCCTGCTCCACGGGCAGCCTGTTTCTCCCTCTCTCACTCCCCCTGCTTGTGTTCCCTCTCTAGCTGTGTTTCTCTCTGTCAAATAAATAAAATCTTTTAAAAAAATCACCTTAACTTGCATATCTTAACTGAAGATATGTTCATTACACATAAAGGTGTTCTTAAATCTTGTCCATATATAGATCAGGTAACTATGATTCTCTATATTAAGTCATCTCTGTATATCAAAATTGAAGGTTTTTTTTAGAAGATTTTATTTATTTATCTGTCATAGAGAGAGAGAAAGAGCATGCACAAGAAGGGCAGCAGGCAGAGGGAGAAGCAGTCTCCTTGCTGAGCAGGGATCCCAACTCAGGGTTCAATCCCAGGACTCGGATCATGACCTGAGCCAAAGGCAGATGTTTAACTGACTGAGCCACTCAGGCGCCACAAATTTGAGTTTATTTTTAAGCTGAAAATAGTTGGCAATTAATTGGAGTACTAAGGAGATGGAAAATACGCCTGTGGGGGTTGTTTATTAATATTGACCTTAAAGAAATACACAGTCAATTCACATGTTTTGATCTAATGTCTTTGTGAAGCTGTTAATAGGACTTTTTCTTTGTTACTTACTTTATTTCCTTTCTTACTAATATGTCAACAGATGTTGGGTGGTTATTATAATAATATCTGACATTTTTCAAGTGCTTTTTCATGCATTAGCACTTCAGATTCTCATGTAAAATGTGAGATATAATAAACAGATACCTGTAAGTCAGAAAACAGAAACAAAACAAGAGCACAGATTGCTAGCAAATACTAGGCTTATTATCAAGTAGTTTTTAAAATTTAAAATATTAACAAAAAAAACCCAATAACAGTAATATCTACCATTTATGGACCTCCCACTGTGTGAAAAGCATTTTAAAGATATTATCTTAACATTTCACACTTGAAGTTACTCTTGTTATATGTTATTATTTGGCTTAAAGAGGTCAAGTTCCTTGTCAAAGATCATAGAACTAATAAGTAATGAGATAGGAAAGTATCCCTATCATGTAATAGCCCAAACTACTTTTGTCCTATGATAGCATATGTTAAATCTCATTTTATTATTTTTAATTTCATTAATAAACTGCAATACTTTACAAATAAGGAAACAAAATTTTATAAGTTAAATATCAGCTTATATCTGTTCAATTTAGAATTTCAATTGAACTGTCCTTAATAACAAAATACAGAGTCTTTCTATAGAAATGATACAGTGCCAGTGCTCTAAGAAAATAGGTGGAGAGGACCATGCCTATTGGACATTTATCATTAAGCAATGTGTAGCCATCAGCAGACTGAAAATACATGAAGGCAAAATGGAAGAAAAATGATACAAACATATAATGTGTTTTGGAAAGGTATTAATTTAATCCAATCTCTCAGTTTTGAAGTTCATTAATAGTGCTGTAGAATCTGTGTAATCATGGTCATACTTTTAAATCAAATGAGTTTCTCTGAACACCATATTCTGAAGACTCTGAATTATACATGTCCAGCTTCCTTCTTTCTGCATTTGTTCTCTTCCTCTCCCACAGCTTTCTGAAATCTCTATCTTCACGTGGATTATACTTTTTCACACTAACCAAGCCTTTTTTTCCAGTCCTGTTTGAATTTTTGCCTTGGTCAAGGAACTTGTCTTCTCAAAACCTCAATACCTGACCTTTTCCTATTTGATATTGTTCTCAGTAATTCATTCAAGGGGCAGGAACACCTGGTGGCTCAGTCTTTAAGCTACTGCCTTCCTATTACATGGAGTACTGGGTGTGATGCATAAACAATGAATCTTGGCACACTGAAAAATAAAATAAAATATATTAAAAAAAACAAAAACAGAAACAAAATATGTCTTTGGCTCAGGTCATGATTCCAGGACCCTGGGCCCCACATCAGGCTCCTTGCTCAGTGGGAAGCCTCCCTCTCCCTTTCCCACTCCCTCTGCTTGTGTTTCCTAATTCTCTCTCTCTCTCTCTGTCAAATAAATCAATAAAATCTTTTAAAAATAATTCATTTAAGGATATTAAGTATCTGTAGATCATTTAAAGGTATCAGTAGGCCAGATTTTTAAAAGATCTTGAAAACCGAAGAGAAATGTATGAGGTCAGTATTTAAGTTCTAAAGGAAAAGAAGGAACAGAGGTAAAACTCAAGGAAAGAAATACCATGATTCACAGGTAGACCTAGTAGATGTTTATATTAAAATATAATTTGGTGATTTGTGATAATCTTAACTTTGTTTCAGGCAATATGCTTAAATGGACTTGGGTGTAATACTGCCATGTCTATTATAAATCGCAAGAAGTTGTGTTTACTGGGCAAAATGTTTCAAGAGAAAGCATAGGATCATAACACAAGAAAAAGGTAGATCTTTTATTGTTATACAGCCTTATACAACACACATGCGCACAAACGCACATGTGCACACATAGAAGTATGTTTGTTCTCTTTAAACACTTTGAGGACTAAATGTGAAAGGAAAATGTTTCTCAGTAATTCTTTAAAAGATAGCACTAAGGCCAATGAATTTAAATTAGAAAATCACCATATAAGAACTTTTAGTAAGTATTGCTGCTAAAAAAAAAAAAAAAAAAAAAAAAAGCTAAAATATTCACCACAACTAGTGTTGAAGTTAAAATATGTCATGTGAATCAAGGAGTTAAGGTAGAATGAATGATCTAGAAATACTGAGAGATATTGTGGACTATTTCTTTAGATTATCTCTCAATTTCCTAATTATATATCTTCATATTAAGAAAGAAAGCAATAAGAAAACAACTGGAGTCAGTTATATAAGTAAAGATCAATATAATCTACCAAACTTTTAAAAGATCCCTCTCTCTCTCTCTCCGTCTCTCTCTCTTTTATATTCCATGGATGAGATTTCTTTGAAGTGTAAGACTTTAAAATTTGGTTGTCCGGCTATAATACCTCACTCATTAGAGGAAAAATAATTTTTGAAGTGTTTTCATACTTAATCTGTAAAAACTGTCAGGATAAAGAAATTATTATGGAGGAAAAGTATTAAAAAAGCAATTAGAAAGTGACATGTAATAAATAAAAATGCAAGCTTTTATGAGAGTGTCAAATGTAATATTCATATAATATGCCAGTTTAGAAAAATGTTGCCAGAATGTGATACCTAACTCCTTTCTTCTTGATGAAGCCAAATCTTGTGAATTACTTTGAGATGTGTAGAGAAAAATTTTTTTTCTATTTGTACATATGTTTCTTTACCCTGAATTCCTGTCACCAAATTAGAGGCCACAGTGCTTATTCCATAACATGGACATTCATTCATCTCACATTCCGATCCTAAACATCGTGTTTTTCCAGACAAGAGAGTTATGCAATCAGTTCTTTAATACATCTCATGTACTCTTGTTAAGATTAGAGTTTAGACATTATATTCTTTAATTTCAGGATCCGAAATAACGTAGAACTCACTTAAAGATAATTTTGATGTCTTTTCTTTGATGGGGTTTTATGCCAGAGAAAGGAAGAGCATACATCTTTGACTTAAGTTATTCCATACCAACCTGCCCAAGCATGATATAGTGTTCAGGTGACTTTCATTTTGGCCTATTAGACTATTTAATACACACACACTGCTGGTGTCTACCAGACATTTATAAAAATTCATTAGATATTTATTCACAATAAGCAAACCACTTCTCAGCCTTTTGAAAAACAACTGAGTTATTAGTACTTTTCTAGAACTCACTAATTTTTGGAATTCCTTAAGCTTATATCCATAATAGGCTGAGACTTTTTCACCTAAACACAAACCAGTCTCTGGCTGTCCTGAGATCCATGGGTTTCTCTCAAGGTGTGTCAGATATAATTTTTGAGTAGATCCAAGAGCAGGAGGATCCCAGAAGATTCAATGTTTATGAGCATAACAAATTCATTTACTACTCACATATGTAACAAGAGTTCATTACTTGACTGTTTTTTGTCAATTCCTGAGCTCTGTATTGGTGTAAGCCATATATTTTATTGGCTGCATTTCCCAAACATGGTGGCTTAATAGTATTTGTTTACTGGTTGTATAAGTGGATATCTCCATTCCATATATTTCACAATTGTGTATTTTGTGTAAGAATTAGTAGATTAATTGAAAGTATTTAAAAATGTATTTTATCTCTTCATATAAAATCAATGTTTCCTTGAAGTTTTTTTTTTTTTTTCCCCTTCTTCTTAAAGTATAAACATGGTTCATGAGTGGCATTTGTATACTCAGCATTTCTGAACTTCAAAGAAAATGCTGATGTGGAGCAAAATTTCTAGCTTAACTTTGCTTTTGTTCTAAGGTCACTTAGGTTCTAATGATTAAAAATGTTCAAGGATGCACTTCATATTAATCTTGGGAGGAGCAAAGATCGACTGACCTCTGATGAAATTAAATATAATTCAAAAAGCTGCATCATTCTTAAAAGCAGGTTTATTTAAAATGTTCATCTTCAAATTATTTTTCATCTCATACTTTTGTTTTTCCTGTTTCAATTTAATACATTGTCTTATAAAAAGAACATTGATAAATCTATTCAAACTAAAAATAATTCTGTAACAGTAACTAGAACAAATAATAGCCTCGATACATTGGTTTCGTCTCCATAATTTAAAATACTTTGGAGATAGTTTTTCTAATCCGTAAAATATCGCTGAAAACACTGCATTATTTTACTGATGAGGTTATTACACCAAGGTCACAGAGCAAGAAGGAGCAGGGTTTTAATATATTCTAGCATATACTCTTCTTCCCAAGTTATACTTTCTTCAATAAAGTCAGAATCTAGTAAAAGCATGTCCCAGCTATGTATTTGAAAAGAAAAAATATTCTTTTGACCTTTGCCAGTTATTAACTAGAGCACAATGAGGCTGAAGCTAGGCTCCTGAGTGTTCTAAAGTAGTGGGGGGAGGGGGAATGACTGGATAGGAGAAATGCCTGCCAACTCAGACTAAAAGCTGGTTTCCAGACTCTCTTGGAAGCATTAATATATAGTGATTTTTCATGTTATTCCATTCAAATATTTCATTAAGCTCTGTAGAGAGAAAATTTCAACATGATCCGATGCTCCAAGGGTTATAATCTCTCATGTTTAGATCTGGAGGGTGTTGGGAAACAGATGTTGAAACATTTTCATGTTTTACTTTGAGAAAAATAAAAACCAACCAGTGTTAGTTTTTTGGTTGTTTTCAGGACCTGATTGAACATTTGTGTTAACATGTTTCATGTTGGGAATTTTCACAAGAAAATGTGTGAGAAATATGAGCAGACAAAGAAAATTTCTGTGAACTATTAACAAGCTACATTTGATGAAAATGTCACTAAGTACCTGGTTGAGTGAGAGTGTTGATTAGATTATCAGTCGTTGATATAATTGAAAGGAATTGTGAAACCAAGCAATATTTGTTTTAGTAAAAACTCAGAATTATTTTGGGACACTTTTGTGAAGCTCTTAAGCATCTCTCTGGATCTCTGGTGTTTTTTTTTTTCATCTAAAAAGTAGGTATGAAAATAAAAATTCATTAATTTAATGTATGAATTACATAAACTTATGAATATTAAACACTAAAAGTAAAATAATCTCTCAAGAAATTTAATGTAGTTTCTTGCCTTCCACATCATTGTTTATTTTCCTTCCCAGACAGTATTGTATGTATCATACTTATAAAAGCAAGAGACTGATACCATATTAACTAGTTTATATTTAGACAGAATGGTTAAGAATTCAACACACACAAAAGTAATTAACTATAAGGAAACCAAGTGTATTGGGGAACCTAGAAGCCATAAGTAGTTTCTTTTGATAATTGTAAAGACACTGAACAACAACTTAATCAATTGATGTCTGCTTTAGAGAATATTTTACATGCTGACTAGCCATCCAAAACCATTCATTATCCAAAAAAGATAAAATATTATGTATATTTAGTGCCTAAATACTTTCTGTTATTAATATGTATGTTGCATCCCTACTAGCCAAAATGAGCAAAATTTCTCAACATTGGAAAGAGTCCAAACACTACAAACACATAATAGATAAATAACCATTACTCAAGGCCAGGTGCAGTAATATAGAGCATATTCTATTAATTAATGATATTAACCTGACTTTCAATCTCTATCTGTATTTCCACACTGAATGTATATGAATAATCCATAAAATAAGTTTTATTGATATTAATTATTTTGTGTTACCTTCTATCTGCCATGTGAGGGCCAGTTAATGAAATGGAATATTTTCCCCCTTAAGGAGAGATATAAAATGTCCTCTTCAATGCATTTGAAATTATTCATATTTTACAGTGAAATCTATTCATATTTTTACATCATCAAAAGTTGGTTACCTCAGATAGGCTTTAACATTCAGGCATGCTTTTGTGGTCACAACTAGTTGAAGGGAAAGGAAAACATAATGGTTGAATGCAAGAAGAGGTTTTCATGAGACACCCACAGTGAAGGGTGTCTCCTTTTGGTGGGGATTTCTGAAGCTGTGATGATACTGTAGACAGTCCGTACTTTGGTTGAGGGAGCCAGGTCCTCATACTCTCAGGCTAATCAGCCATTGGATGTGAGCCACTTAGGGAAGGAAGTACAGTGTTAACGTAGATGAGGCAATGCTTATAGGGGATTGATAACTGAGGATATCTCTTAAGGATCTCTCCTAGCATCTAGGAAAATAAATTATTTCTGAAGGGACACCTGAGTGGTATATAACAACATTCACAATTTACCCATTGTGCCACCTTGATCCATTTCTTTCTTTTTTTTTAAGATTTTTATTTATTTATTTCAGAGTGAGATAGAGAGTCTGAGCAGTGGAGCGGTGGGGAGAAGAAGAGGAGAGAGAGAATCTCAAGCAGACTTTTTGCTGAGTGAGGAGACTGATGCGGGGCTTGATCCCACAATCCTGAGATCATGACCTGAGCCAAAATCAATAATTAGACACTAACCAACTGAGTCACCCAAGCATCCATCCCTTGACCCATTTCTTTAGACAAATTCTGAGTGAAGTTCTTCCAAGAATATACTAAACATATCTTTCTGGAGGGACCTTTGAAAAGGAAGTTTAGCAAAACAACTTGTCACTGCCACAAGTCTTGGACCTTTATTATCCCTCTCCTCTGTTATCTACCCTCAGCTCTCCTGGTTTATAGAGCATCTATTTGCCCACAGTGGCAGGAACCATATCATCATCCTTCAGGTTTTGAAGTCCTGATCATCGTTAGTTTCTCAAGTCACTGTGCGGTGCTTGTCTGTTTGCTATCAAGAAGAGGTAAGGTAATATAAAGGAATACCCAAGTACAGGCACACCTTGGAAATATTGTACTTCAGTTCCAGACAACCAGAATAATTCACTAAATATTAGAATAAAGCCAATCAAATATTTTTTCATTTTCCTAGTGCATATAAAAATTATGTTTACACCATGCTATAGTCTATTATGGGTAAAATATAATAATGTCAAGAAAAACAATGTATATTCCTTAATTTAAAACATACTGCTGAAAAATGCTGATTACCATCTGAGCTTTCAACAAGTCATAAACTTTTGGGGGATGGAGCTTTCAACAAGTCACAAACTTTTTGCCTTGATGTTGTTTGCTGATGACTGGTCAGGGAGATGTTTGGTGATGGTTGGGGTGGCTGTGGCAATATCTTAAAATAAGACAATAAAGTGTGCTACATTAATTGTCTCTTTTTTCAGGAATGATTTACCTATAGTTGTAATTCTGTCTGAAGGCATTTTACCAACAGTAGAACTTCTTTCAAAATTGAAGTAAATCTTCTCAAACCCTACCACTACTTCATCAGCTGAATTGATGTGGTAGTCTAAATCCTTTGATGTCATTTTGACAATCTTTAAGGCATCTTCACCATGAGTTGTTTCCATCTCAAAAATCCATTTCCCTTGGCTAAAATTAACAAGACAGGAAACAATGGATGTTGGTGAGGATGTGGAGAAAGGGAAACCCTCTTACACTGTTGGTAGTAATGCAAACTGGTGCAGTCACTCTGGAAAAACAATATGGAGTTAACAATAGAACTACCTTATGATCCAACAATTGCATCATTAATCATTTACCCAAAGATTTAAGTCATACGATTCAAAGGGGCACAGGAACCCCAATGTTTATGACATGAAATTGCAGGAATTCAGTTAGGTCTTCAGACTTTACTGCTAATTCTAGTTCTCTCGCTATTTCTACCAATACTACAGTTATTTCCTCCTATAAAGTCTTGAACCCCCCAAAGTCAGCTTCTTCCAAATTCCTGCTCATGTCAATCCTTTGACTTCTTCCTATGAATCACAAATGCTCTTCGTGGCATCTCCTTTCCAGAAGATTTTAAATTTACCTTACCCAGGTACATCACAAAAAATTACTATTTAGGCAGCTGTTTCCTTACAAAATGCGTTTCTTAAATAATAAAGCTTAAAATTTGAGATGACTCTTTCCTGGGCTACAGAATGAATGCTGTGTTAGCAACATATTAATTTCCTCATACCTCTCCATCAGCACTCTTGGATGTCTAGCTGCATTGTTAGTGAGAAGTCCTATTTTGAAAGGAATCTTTCTTCTTCTTGGTCTCAATAGTGGGCTTAAAATATTCAGTAAACCATGTTGTACACAAATGTGCTATCACCCGGGCTTTGTTCTTCCATTTATAGAGTACACAAAGTAGACTCTGCATAATTTGTAAAGGCCCTAGGATTTTTAGAATGGCATTTTAACACGGGCTTCACCTTAAAGTCACCAACTGTATTAACCACTAACAAGAAAATCAGCCTGTCCTTTGAAGCTTTGAGGACATTGATTTTTTTCTCTCTATCTGTGAAAGTTCTAGAGGAAATGTTCTTCTAATAGAAAGCAATTTCATAAACACTGAAAATCTGTTGGTTGGTGATAGTTCATTAACTGTCTTAGCTAAATCTTCTGGATCACTTGTTGCAGCTTCTATATTAGCACTTGCTTCTTCACTTTGCACTTTAATATTGTGAAGAGGGCTTCTTTAATTAAACCTCATGAACCAACCTCTACTAGCTTCAGACTTTTCATATGAAGCCTCCCCACCTCCCTCAGCCTGCACAGAGTTGAAGAAAGTTAGGCCTTGCTCTGGATTGGACTTTGATTTAAGGGAATATTTTGGCTGTATTGATTTATGCAGACTACTAAAATTTTCTCCATTATTAATAAGCTTGTTTTATTTTCTTATTTTCTATGTATTCACTAGAGTAGCACTATTAATTTTCTTCAAGAACTTTTCCTTTGTGTTCAAAACTTGGTTAACTCTTTGGACTAGCTTTTGGCCTATCACACCTTTCAGCAAGCCTTTTCCCCTAAGCTTAATCATCTCTAGCTTTTGATTTAGAATGAGAAATGCGAAACTCTTCCTTTTCCTTGAACACTTAAAAGCCATTGTAGGATTATTAATTAGTCTAATTTAAATATTGGTGCATCTCAGAGGTTAGGAGGCCTGTGGAGAGAAAAAGAGAGAGACCAAAGAATGATCAATGGAGTAGACAGAATACACACATTTATTAATTGTTTGCCATCTCATATGAGTGTTTGTGATGTTCCAAAATAATTACAGTATTAGCTATATCAACTTTGTTAGGTGGGAAACCACACTGTTGGACACATGTATGATCTTCAACTCAACAGAATGGCTATTCCACTCATGCTCAATGTGTTAGCAACAGGGTGGCAAATGACAGAGATGGTTCATGTCAATTTTCCAAGTTACACTGTTTACCCAATTATTTAGTGCCTCTTCCATGGTGAATGCTGAGTGCTGATAAGAACACAAAGAGAGTATGTCTGGTATTATGTATCCATTCACAACAGTCCACCTTATACTCCTTTGTTCCTGACTTTCTCATATGTCTCTTTCCAGGCTTATTTCTCCTTCCAGACACCAAGTCTTTTCTAACATTAGACTATAGTTCTTCTCACTCAAAGTGGATGGTCAAGCATGAAGCTCTGCTATTTCAGAAGTTTTCTCTCATGATTGTCTTTCAGGAGTGAGTTTATCATGTAGCCACAGGAACTTTTAACATCTACTCACATTCTGAGCCAACTCACAACTGTGACCCAAATTGGGCGATTTCCCCCTCCCCCATCAGAAGGACATGGGCACTGCTCAGTGTTGGTAAATTGTGAAGTCTGACATGATAATCTGAGTGGACTGTTCATCGAACTTGTTTATACTGAGGTCCTACTCCTATTTGATCTTGGATGTATCACTTCTGACTCTCAATAGATTGCTGATAGACTTGTGCTTATGATGTAGTTGGTCTATGATACTGAGCTCATTAAAGGAAATTCTAGCCTCAAGGTCTCTTTTGTGTCTGCTGGTCAGAAGTTCATGTCTATGGCAGTGTGTCAAAACACGTTTTTCATGTTATGTAATCTCCTACTGCCGGCAACTTGGCTTTACTCCAGTAAAGACTTAGAAGTGTTCATTTTGTTTCTCCTACTGGGTCTTTCCATTAATGCCACATGACATTTTTTTTTATAGTGCCAATATTTCCAATACATAGTACAAGAAGCAAAGCTACTTGCATTTTAATCTGAAGTTACTGCAGAGCCCTTACCTGATTTGGATAAGGCTGAAAGCCATCAGTGTTTTTTGTCACTCATGCCATTCAATATATTGGCAGAAGCTTTACTACCTAGATAAGAAATGTGCTGCTTCCAGAACACAGAGACATATCAGGTATTGTACTTACTTTTTGTGCCGGGATATGCAAGACATAATAATTTATCCGTTTTCCACTCTCTGGACTGTGTGTCTCTTACCAAGCCTTCTAATTCTAGCATGTCTTGCTTTGTCAGTCTGTAAAGCATGATTTCTATCACTGTAGGTTAGTTTATTCTGGAGTTTCATAGCATGTATTTTGCATATCAAGCTTCTTTCATTCACATAATAATTTTACATGAATCTACTGACTGTGGCTAATAGTAGCAGTTCCTTTCTATTTATAAATAATGTTTGATTATATATATTTATATATCACAATATTTTCTTTTGTGACAAACATTAAAGGCATTCCTAATTTTTGGCTATTTTAAACAAAACTTAGGGACACTTTTATATAAAGTTACTTGTGTATGTATGCTATAACTTATGGTAGATACAAGGGTACTTTGGGGATAATGGGACAGAAATATGTTCCGTTTATTTATTTATTTATTTATATTTATAGAAATATGTTCAATTTAAAGAACACCCAAAAGAAGGCTTTTGGGTGGCTCAGATGGCTAAGCATCTGCCTTCAGCTCAGGTCATGATCCTAGGGTCCTGGGATTGAGCCCTACGTCAAGCCTCACGTTGGGCACCTGGCTCAGCAGGAGTCTGCTTCTCCCTTTCTTTCTGCCTCTTCCCTCTGGTAATATTCTCTCTTTCTCTGTCTCTCCCTGCCTCGAATGAATAAATAAAATCTTTAAAGAAAAGTCAAAAAGTATTCTAAAATGATTATATCATGTCAAGTTCTTATTAGTAATGTATGAGGTTCTCAGTTGCTCCAATCTCACCATGATGTTTGTCATTTTGAAGTGTCCAAATTTATTACCCATTTTTCATTGAGTTGTTTGTGTTCTTACCATTGGCTTATAGGAATCAATAATCATATGTTAGCCCTGTGTCCAAACTATATGCCACAAATATGTTCCCTCAGTCAATGTCTTCCTGTTTATTTTCCTGATTTGACTTATATAAGTCTTACTTTTGATGAGTCCAAGTCATCTTTTCTTTCATGGGTTGCTTTTTCCGTGCCCTTCCTTAGAAATTTTCATCTACCCCAAGGTACAAAGAAATTTCCTTCTCTTTTCTTCCAGAAGCTTTGCTATTTCAGTTTTACATTTAAGTCTAACACCCATCCTTAACTGATTTTTGAGTAAGGAATGATATATGTCAAGTTATTAATTCATCATTTAGATAACAAATTGTCCCAGTATAATTTCCTTTTTTTTTAAAGACTTTACTCTAATTGCAAAATCTCATTCCAGAGTCTGCTTATTTAAGCCACTCCTGGACCTGCTTGCATATTTGATTTCTAGAAAAGCCAATTCTGAGATTGAGATTAGCATGCAGAAAATGTCTTAGTGTGTGTTTTGAGTTAACACCTGTGAAGGGAAGGGGAAATAAAGCAAAAGATTAGGTAGAAGCTGAGCTGCAGTGTGGATCTAAGAGAGGCTTCAGCTGTCTCTGTGGGGAGTTCCAGACTTGGGAGGACACTTTCCCTTATACCAAGATCGGCATAGAGCTTGGGCATTTGTAACCTAATATTGATTAACCACTGGAAATGGGCATTATTTTGAGCAAATCTGCTGTCTTCAACTGAGGCCATCCTTTAAATCATTGACAGATGAGGGCTTTCTGAGGTGGAGAAGGTGGGGAGTCAGTCCTTCATTCCTGGTGGGGAATACATGCGTTCCATCATGACATCCACTATAGGGTGCTTGGAAGCCATCAAAATAACTTCTCAAATGACATAGGACAGTATTTTTCAATAATTCAACAGTCTCTTGTAGCCCTTTGAAATTCAACTGCACTAATACTTTCATTTTCAGAATAGTGTACTATTTAAAATAAAATTCAGAACTTTAAAAGGTGGAACTTTGCCAATTGAAAAGTGATTAGTTTGCATCTATGCCATCTTATTATTTTTTGTTAGACCCCTTGGAGGATACAACTTTCTTAGAGTCTAACCAATAGATATAGAAATAATAAAGTTAATAAAGGAATGAATGGAGTAGGTTCTAATTCCAGACAATCATTTTGTTGAAGTCCATTTATTTTCTACAAATTCCAGTGTGTGTGTACACTGCATGCACGTGCACACACACACACACACACACACACACACACACAATTAGGTAAAATATAACAATGTGTCAGGGAAACAGTGATCTGTATCTTCTCTAGAACTCAGCACCTTGTATCAGAGTTCCCTATACCTTTAGCTACATATCTTTATAATTTTTGCTCTTATAACTGAGGTGGGTCTACAGTCATTTTTTAAAAATTATCTTATCAAGTATAGATAATTAAGATACTGTAACAAATAAATTGATATGGAGCTTTCATATTTCTTCTATCAAGAATAGTTTTATATACCTTTAGTTAATACATAGCATTAGGTTGTGGAATCATCAATTCTGACAACTTTTTAAAATATTTCCAATCTTTTCTAAGGAAATTAGTGTATTCAAATATAACCTATTTTCTGGTCACATTTTCAAATTAAAATTTTATGGGAAATCACACATTTCCCCTAATATTCCAAATTTATTACATGCAGAATTATCATATAATTCTCTTCATCTTTTATCTGTCTAGGAAATGTGTCTTTGCATCCTTAGTTTTCCTCATTTTTATATTTGTTTTTGCTTTAATTTTTTTTTTTTTAGACTGCAGGTTGTTTTATTCTGGAAACAATCCTATATGTAAATATCCTTTGAAACAAAGTTTATGCATATGTGTAATTATTCAAAAATGTAAAGTCCTAAAAATTCTTATACGGGATTAGCTTCTGTATATTTTCAAAATAGCCTGCTTTTTTTTTTTAAGATTTTATTTATTTGACAGAGGGAAACACAGCTAGAGAGGGAACACAAACAGGGGGAGTGAGAGAGGGAGAAGCAGGCCTCCTACAGAGCAGGGAGCTCAATGAAGGTCTTTTTTTTTTTTAATTTTTTTTTAAAGATTTTATTTATTTGACAGAGAGAAACACAGTGAGAGAGGGAGCACAAGCAGGGGGAGTGAGAGAGGGAGAAGCAGGCTTCCTACTGAGCAGGCAGCCCGATGTGGGACTCCATCCCGGGTCTCCGATATCATGACCTGAGCCGAAGGCAGTTGCTTAACCAACTGAGCCACCCAGGCGTCCCAACCAACTGAGCCACCCAGGCGCCCCTCAATGAAGGTCTTGATCCGGGTACTCTGGGATCAGGACCTGAGCTGAAGGCAGACGCTTACAGATTGAGCCACCCACATGCCCCAAAGCAGCCTGCTTTCATATTTATCTATCCATCCTTTTAATCTTCATAAGTATTTTATTAATTTCTGCATTTATATTTATTAATTTCTTAATCTACACTATATTAATGTATACTCTTCTTTTTCCTAGCTTTTAACATATACTGAGTATGCTTAATTCTTACTGAGTATGTTTTATGTAATAGTGAAGATAGAGAAGACTATAAAAGATTAACTTTTTACCCAGTAAAGATCAATATTTATGTTTCATTTGGGGTAAAATCTCATTTTTTTCCAGTCATGGATATATAAGATGCTTATTCCAACCTCATTCATTCACACATACATTCACACACATGTAAACACACATGCAAAAAAAAAAAAAAAACTCTAAAAGCCTTTATCTTTCTGTGTTGCCTTATTTTTGTATACTAGATTTACTATTTATGAAATAATTATGTTCATATCTGTCGCTTTTATAATTTTTAATAACCAAATAACCAGGAAAAATGAATGTGCACAGTTTCAGGGATTTAAAGTTTTTATTCAGTTTTTATTACAAATAAAAGGTTACTGACACATAAGTTTAACAGTTTAACTTAGAAGTTTTTTTGTACACATGTATGAAGCTATAACTTTTTTAAAAGTTTGGAACTATTTCATTAATTTAACAAATTAAATTCACTTAAGAGCTGTTACATTTACAACTTAATTATTAGATTTATTTATCATGTAATAAAATATATTTATACATATAATATTGTAATTAATTATAGGTAAATCAAATTTGTTTCTGTAATACTGTATACTAATATATAGGATATGGAAAATCATCTTCAAAAATTATATAATGTATTACATATACATTGCCTATCATTGCCTAATAGGGAATAATGTATTCATAGTTATGTATATATATTGTATATGTATTGCTTACATATTTCTTATGTATATATTTCTTATATATTTTGCATTCATATTTGTATATATTTTAAATAAAAATGTAAATATAAACATATATACTAAATGCATGAATTCATACTTGCATAGTTTAAATAGATATTATTTTTGTATTTGTGGTTGAAATGGATATTATATCAATATAATATATTTAAACACTTTAATACCTAATTGTCAAGACTTAACACACTTTGGGAAGCCAGAACAGTCTGAAGATTCCTGTGTGTTTAGCCAATATTTAACTTGAATGCTACATCTCATATTCATAGTAAAGTAAGCTGTCTTTAACATGAAGATATGTAGCATGTTTAGTTAAATTAGCTTTTATCTTTCCATTTCAAACCATAAAATCAATATGAGGTTTTTTTTTAACTCTTGCATGTTTCATAATACATAGAGATAGTACTTTCAATTTGACACATATGTATCAAAATTAAGGGTTTTTTTCACCATTTCTGTATTTATAGAGGTTCATTTACCCAATGAAAAAGATAGGCTTGCCACTTATGTCAGGCTGAAGTCAGTGACTTGAAATTTCAAGATGACAACATTGATGGTCAGGCCAGGATGGAGGGCCAAAGGGCTTGGAGTATGGAGAGAATTTTTGTCCAACACAGAAATCTTCCAGGGATAGTCAACCAATATTTTTCCCTGAATTCGGTGTTTGGAGTTCTGCATTTCACAAGAATGTTGCTCCAAGTTGCTGCACTGCTTATATGGTGTTTGACTTCCATTTATGTATTTCTTGACAAGTTCACACTCTGGTTATTTTAATGAAGTGAAATATTGGTTTTGCATGCCTGGGTGGCTCAGTGGGTTAAAGCCTCTGCCTTTGTCTCAGGTCATGCTCTCAGGGTCCTGGGATTGAGGCCCCACATCAGGCTCTGCTCAGCAGGGAGCCTACTTCCTTCTCTCTCTCTGCCTGCCTCTCTGCCTACTTGTGCTCTCTCTCTCTGTCAAATAAATAAATAAATAATCATTAAAAATATATTTTTTTATATTTGGATCTAGCTCTTGGCCATCAGAGGGTAATCCTTCACATGGGCAAAGTATATTATATTTTAGACTACAGTTTCTTCATCAAGTTTCTTTTGCATTTCCAAACTGTTTAAAAAGGAGTAATGTTTATGTCATAGAATTTTACTCAGCTTTATGCCCATGTGTTTTTTTTTATATGTTCTGATATAAATATGGGTACTACTATCTTTTTGTTTATATTTTCCTGATATATTTTCTGCACTTTTCACACTTTCCCTTGCTCTTTCTCAATTCTTATTCCTTAAAATGTAAATTTCTTTTCTTTCTTTTTTTTTTTTTAAGATTTTATTTATTTGACAGAGAGAAACACAGCTAGAGAGGGAACACAAGCAGGGGGAGTGAGAGGGAGAATCAGGCCTCCCGCCCAGCGGGGAGCCTGATGTGGGATCCGATTCCTTCCGGGTCTCCGGGATCATAACCTGAGCCGAAGGCAGTGACTTAACCAACTGAGCCACCCAGGCGCCCCTAAAATGTAAATTTCTATGCCCAATTTTGTTTGACTTGCTTAATGTACTTGTTATGACTGGACATTGTGTTGTGAAGAGAAGTGTTCATTCTGTTTATTTTTATATAACACTTGAATATATTTCTATGATCTGACTTTCTGTTTACTATTTATTTTTCTTTATGGTTTTACTTTTATATATTTATTTATTTTTAATTTGACCATAATTATCAGGTTAATAATGACTCTATTATTGTCTTCCACATTCTTACTTAAAACTTTGTTTCCTAACAAATTCAAGCACATATTTCTCCACAATTAGGTGAATGAGTGTTAAAATTTTCCCCTATCTGGATAGATAATTAAAAAATTCCTCTACTCTTTTCTCACTCCAATAACAAGACACTTGTGGGATATTTTTATTTTTCTACTTTGCTTTCAACCCTCAAAGTCCTCTCTCAGCTAGTATGATCCTTAGGTTTTGCTGAGAAAAGTTAATATTGTTAATTCTCGATTTATCTGAAACTCTTAATGCAAATGGCTCTTATTAAAAATGCCCTTATTTAAAATGTAAGAAACATGGGTTATGAGTGGCTCAGTCAGTTAAGTATTATACTCCTGATCACAGCTAAGGTCTTGACCTCAGAGTCATGAATTCAAGTCCCACACTGGGCTCCACTTCACCTACTTAAAAAACAAACAAAATTTTTAAAATAAAAGATACACATTCCCAGTTATGATTATGCTTTTTGGATTCAATTATGTATTTTATTTATTTGTTTATTTATTTATTTTAAAGATTTTATTTATTTATTTGACAGAGAGAAACACAGCGAGAGAGGGAACACTAGCAGGGGGAGTGGAAGAGGGAGAAGCAGGCTTCCTGCCCTGCAGGGAGCCCAATGTGGGGCTTGGTCCAGGGACTTCAGGATCATGACCTGAGCAGAAGGCAGACACTTAATGACTGAGTCACCCAGGTGCCCCTCAATTATGTATTTTAGATCTAGAGTAGAAACATAGTATGCTTATAAATATATTTCAAGATTCAAATCTCACAGTGCTATTTAGATACTTTGTGTGCATCTCCTTGAGGGCTCTTACAATTTTTTTTATGTTGTCATTTTTTTGGTCCATCAGCTCTATTTTAAAAGCATATATGGTTCACATCCAAATGATTGATTACTTTAGATGGTGGCAATACATTTAATGGTGCAAGATGATCTCTATCTTTGAGGGTAATGATGAGGTCTGGTTTTCCAAACCCATTCCATTTAAGCACCAATAACTCTGATGTAAAAGGACTTTGAATTATCACATTGCTAAAATCTCTGGAACACATCTCCACATACATATAAATATATATAGATAAAGAAATTATGTAAAAATACAGATATCTTATAGAGATACAGATATAGATTGGTCTCTATATGTGGATATATACAGATATTTCTAATGAATAGATGATATAGATAATAGGCCTATAGAGATATCCAGTGTACTTCTATATACAGTATAGATATAGATAGATATAAGTAGCTACATGTAGATTTCATATATATTATGTATAGAAAGATATATGAATAGATATATAGCTATATTGATCTCTATATCGACATATGTTTATATATATATATAGAGAGAGATCCAGTATAATATCACTGGAATATCTATCATCTATCTATTATCTATCTATCTATCTATCTATCTATCTATCTATCTATCTATCTATATCATCATCATCTATCTATCTATCAGCTATCAGCTATAGATATTGAGAAAAGAGGGGATTTAGATACATATTTCAGCCACAGTTGTTTTTTTTAAATTTTTCATCTTAGAATCTTTGCTGATGGGGCGCCTGGGTGGTTTAGTTGGTTGGGCAACTGCCTTCGGCTCAGGTCATGATCCCGGAGACCCGGGATCAAGCCCCACATCGGGCTTCCTGCTCGGCGGGAAGCCTGCTTCTCCCTCTCTCACTCCCCCTGCTTGTGTTCCCTCTCTGGCTCTGTTTCTCGCTGTCAAATAAATAAAATCTTAAAAAAAAAAAAAAAAAAAGAATCTTTGCTGAACATCTTAATGAATATTTATCTCTTCATCCATTGTCCTGGATGTAGTATGTTTAGCCATTTAACTATTTCTGGTCCACCATCCTGTAAATGCTTCCTCTGTATGGACCAAAGTATGAAAATATTTTTTTTTCTTAAAGATTTTATTTATTTATTTGACAGAGAGAAACACAGCCAGAGAGGGAACACAAGCAGGGGGAGTGAGAGAGGGAGAAGCAGGCCTCCCGCCGAGCAGGGACCCTAATGTGGGACTCGATCCCGGGTCTCTGGGATCATGACCTGAGCCAAAGGCAGTCGCTCAACCAACTGAGCCATCCAGGTGCCCCTGAAAATATTTTTAAAAAAGAACATTGAGGGGCTCCTGGGTGGCTCAGTCATTAAGCAACTGCCTTTGCTCAAGTCCTGATCCTGCTCAGCAGGGAGCCTGTTTCCCTTTCTGACGGCTGCTCCTCCTACTTGTGCTCTCTTTCTGTCAAATAAAAAAGTCTTAAAAAAAAAAAAAAGGATAATGTATTATAACAAAACATGCTTTTAAATAACTTACATGATATAAGAATATATATCTATTTTGTTGGGGCTTCACTGTAAACAAGTAATTAAATTTCACAATGATCTTGCTGTGAGCGATGGAATAAATGGATGTGTGGGAACCAAAATTATTCTTCCCCAGTCATAATAAAATTCTTTATACCAGTGCAACTTAGGTCATTTAAGTGTTGAAAACTAATTCCTTAAAATTCCCTATTGAAATATTTCACAATAAAAGGAGCATCATTAGATACACAGAGCTAAAGGGAAAATGCAAGACTAAAAAAGTGAAAGAGATGATACCGGAGTTTTCCTCCCACTGCTGTTATTCTAAAGTAAATAGGCTAGCTTAATGTCTTGAAGCGGTTGATGACATTTTTTTCCAAGTACTTGAACATTAAATGTCTGTCTGGTAATACCCTAAGAATATTTTTAAATGCAATGACCTCTTAGAAGATCATCATAAAAATCGTTCCTAATTAGGTTTAGGAAATCAATTTGAGTATCTGTGTAAATCAAATTTTATGTAATGCCATGTTAAATGCACGGTCAGGTAAGTGGTAGAAAATAAAATATGTGAGTTATTTTTCTAAGCAGCATGCCTCACTACTAAGTACTAAAATTGATTTTTGTAAAAAAGGAGAATATTATTTTAAGTGTGTCAGAAATTAAACGCTCATAATTATGAGTGATGGCTGTATGATCTGACACCATTATAAATAACAAAGGCATAATTTCATTGTTATTTTAAAACTATTGGCAATAAAAGGAAAAACTCTTTGGAAGGAGCGTAGAATTACAATATTATTTCACATAACAATGATACTCAAATATGGTTTTATTTTTGTACTATTCAGGGGCACACTTTGTTTCTTGAGAGTTTCCTAGATCACTAAGGTAATACAGAAGACAAAGGCCAAACTGTTTCAGGGAGCTCAGCAACTTTTGCTGTAGTTTGGATGTTTCGTTGCACAATGGGGACACTGAAGAAATGTTCTAAAAAGTACAGCTGATATTATACAGTCCCCTTTCAATTTAGCAACTATCCATGGCAAGGGGAAAGTGCTGTTAGAAAACATAAGATGATCAAAAAGGTGTAGCTTTCATTCCCAAACTAAAAGTGTTTGCACTTAGAAGTTCAAGTGAGTTATTTTATTCCTTTTGTAAACTATTATTATTTGATAACTTCAATCATTATGTAACACTGTATGTTAATAAACATACACATATGGACACATGCATACAACTCTAAAGTGATCCCAAGAGGTATTGCTAGTATCACTATTTTACATGTGAAGGAATTGATAATGAGAAATATTAGGAAATTCTGATTTTGGGGGTGCCTGGGTGGCTCAGTTGGTTAAGCGACTGCTTTCAGCTCAGGTCATGATCCCGGAGACCCAGGATCGAGCCCCACATCGGGCTCCCTGCTTGGAGGGAAGCCTGCTTCTCCCTCTCTCGCTCCCCCTGCTGTGTTTCTCTCTGTTCCCTCTCTGGCTGTGTTTCTCTCTGTCAAATAAATAAAATCTTTAAAAAAAAAAATTCTCATTTTGCTGGTGTGCTTTACTTCATGTTCCTATCCTTCTATTCCATATAAGTTTAGCAACAAAAAAATTCTAAAATCTCTTGGTCTTTCCTCTTTTTACATCCTACTTATTTTATTCCTTTCTCACTTTTATTCAGAATTGCCTTTTCATTATCTATAATCACTTTTTAACTTTTCTTTCTTCTTTTATAAAAGACAGTAGAAGCATGGCTCCTTTAGATATATGGTCCAGGGGTGCCTGGGTGGCTCATACAGTAAAGTATGTGACTTTTGATTTCGGGGTTATGAGTTCAAGCCACGTGTTGCGTGTGGAGCCTACTTAAAAAAAAAAAAAGGTAATGTTTCGATATATGGGCAGATGCAAATTTTACTTTGTGGGTATAGCAGCATATGGCTTTGTCTAAACCATTCTTCCTGCCAAAATAGATAATATCAATTTAATTTGAAAGTATAAAATTGTTTTCTAAATAAGTATTAGCTCATCTAAAGTGTTCAAATGTTGCAAAAATAAATGTGTCTCAGCACTTAAGTTACAGATATTTAATTAATGCTTACTTAATTCCAGGATCCATACTTAGTACTTGAAATGAAAACAAATATGAAAAAATGAATATATAAGAGACCCTTCATTTAAGGAGCCTGTGATTTAGTATCAAATGTATGCAAAATACAAGCTTAATATTGAAAGATATAAATAAATGACAAATTATAGAAGCTAAATGAAAGAAATAATTTAACCCATTTAAAGTAAGTAATACTTCCCAGAAGATGTAATTTTTTGAACTGGGCTTCTCACAATAAAGTCTTCATAAGTGGAAATTGTTCAAAAAACATTTTTTCATTTTACAAATTGATAATAATATGAAAAGATATTAAATGTGTGATTACATACCCAGCAAAATATGACATCTAATTTAAGTGGACATAATGAAGACAGAGGATACTTGTTTATGAAAAACTTAATTTTCTAATAATAAAAGTCATTTTCAGAGGCTTAAATATAGAATACCTGGCTTTTCTGTAAGAAATATTATCATCCCCCCCTTGTCCTCACATATGTATATGCCTCTCAACATGAAATGAAATAGCTTGATATCAATTACAGGACATTATTGCCAAGGAATAGACATTATGAAAGTAAGACAGAGGCATTACACATTATGAGAATGATCAATTCAATTATGAACTCACAGTGGTACTATAGCTGCTAATTTATATCTATATGCCAAACAGTCCAAAGTAGACAAAGTAGGCAAGTTCAAATTAGATGATATTGCTGTCATGAAACTGTTTCATTTTGAAGGAACATTTTGTCTTCACTGGATGCTATGACCTCTGTGTGGCACTATTATTAGCTACTTCTTTATGAGTCATGAGAAAAATAAACACTTCAGTGCTGGTTGGGGAGCCTTTGAGGAGCTTACCATTTACTTCCTTCTCCCACTGAATTTATGCTTCTCACAGTAGTAAAGCAGACAACACAAATCACTGAGCACATAAAGAATGGTGACAAAATAAACTATAGAATGTAGCCAGAGGCTACAGAAATGAGTCTGTGTGTTTGAGATGCAGAGATTAGTTGAATGTTTATGTTTCTTTGAGAAATGATCAGTTCATTTGGTTGGAAATGAATGACCAAAACCAAATGAACAATTAAAACAAAACAAAATGAAACAACCACCCAACCCTTGCCAAAATCTTGAATTTTCAAGTACTGTGAGTGTAATATTCTACCACATTCTATACATATATCCTAAGTTTGGTTCACCAGGGGATTTTTCTAGAGAGAGTCAAGGCCATGCAAAGAAAAATATCCTCTGAAGATGTACAAAATTAGACAAGGATACTGGATATTTTAAATCTAGTTTTTAATTAATGCCATTAGTGTCGAGTATAAAAAGTGAAGATTACAATGTAAAATAATAGTAATTATTTTACTGTATTATCTTTTTTTGTCTTCTCATCATGTAAAATCACATGTCAAAAGAAAACAACCTGACCTTAAGATTTGAGGAAATACATTTTGTAAAGGATACATTTTTGGTGTTGGTTGCGCTAGGAAAGTTAGGGAAAGGTAGAAATCAAATAATGGGTTCTAGAGGAAGAGAAATAAAGAGCCAATAGATTGCAGAGGGCTTGCTCTGGGTTCTAGATTTAAGGGAAAGAGAGGTATTGGAAGTATGTTAGTGAAGACATTTTCAATCACAAAGGACAAAAACACAATTAACAAATGGCTTAAACAAAGTAGATTTGTTGTTGGTTTATTTTAGTGGTTGTTCCAAGGGCTGATCGGACATAACTCAAGTTGGCATCTAGGAGTGCAACAATGTGTCCAGGGGTATGTCTCTCTCTCTCTCCCTTTCCTGCTTTGTTCTATTTTTTTTCCCCCAAACAAACTCTCTCTACATTGTATCAAAGACAGATAACTAAATGTTAGAGAATTATATCATTCTTCCAGTTAGGACTCCAATATATAGGGTGGACTAGGGTTTATGGTTAATAATATATTAATAAAGCCTTTATGTCATCATTTCTACCCTACCATGCTGTTCCTGAGTGACTAGAGGAATCTGTCTGTTTCCTGGCTTATATTTTCTTTCTATGGGGAATATGGTAGGGATATTTGATCCAGAACCCACCAGAATTGGATATGATGGAATCGGGGTAGGTCCTAAAGCAAAAATTTACCAGAAGAACAGATGGCCACTACTTGTGACTTCTTTGTTTTCTTCAGGAATATCTAATATAGAAAATAAATTCAGAAGCCAATGTGCCTAAGAAAAAATTTTCCATACGACCTTGAGAATCAATATGAAGTACATCAATCAAAGCAAGAAAAGAAATTAGAAACAAAGTCATTATAATATGAAACATTTTTTGGTGATACTATTTTGCCACATTATTTTATTACGTTGGGAAATAAATGCATTTCTATTTAATAATGACAAATATATGTAATAATTCCTTGTTTTAATCAATTTTGGAAAAGTAAACAATTTTCAATTTTGGACATATAGGAACATGATTGCAGTTTAGAATCCTTTGAGTTAATTTCTTTCCAGTACTCACACAGTAATTTGGCTATTTATAAATAGTTCAACACAGTTCTATTTCAGTGAAAAGTGGACATCCAGGTCTAATTCTTTGGATGAGGAAAAAGCAAAAAATGATACAATTATCACTATCACTCTCTACACAAATACAAAATAATCTTTTTAAAAGTTAAAAAAAGAGATTATCAGCAATTTAAGGTCTAAAAAGTCACTGTATATCAGAATAATTCTGTTTTCTCCATGCACAGAGCACACTATTTTCCTTTAATTTTAGGTAGTACATTTTCACACCATATTGTTTTGAAATATTTACACAAATTAACCAAAAACATCTGCTTATAATTCCAGCTATATCTTTATTCTATCCTATCACTCCTAGGGAATCTCACACACACACACACACACACACACACACACACACACACACACACACACACACCATCACTCTCCCCTAGGTAATGAAGAAAGTCAATATTTTCTTCCAAAGTTCTTTTTCTCCCCCATGGTAAATGTCTTCAATTCTTTTAAATCTTCCTTCTTTTTCTTTTCTTTTCTTTTCTCTTCTTTTCTTTTCTCTTCTTTTCTTTTCTTTTCTTTCTTTTCTATTCTATTCTGTTCTTTTCTTTTCAATATCAAGGTTTCCAGATACTTCATCAAACAGGACATATAAAACAGATTTTAAATATGTTGCCCATGACTGAATCCAATTGTCCACATAGGGCCTGATCATGAAAAGTAATATGGTATTTACTGTCCTGTTTTTAATTAATATTTTATGCAACATGGCTCATTAACTTTTAAAGCCTTTTATCAAAAACAAACAAAAAAACCCCAAACAACATTTTTCTATTATTTTACACAGAAATCTGTTTTTAATGGGTATTTTAATAGAAACAGTCATTATTTACTTGAAAAATGGTTTCAAAAGAGAGAATAATCGTATTGTTTGCATGTTTGCACCCACATTCCAATTTCAACCTACTCAACATACATGTACAGAGTATATACGATAGACAGCAATTGTGTCAGCTTTTCAAATGGGTAAGAGGACAGTTTGTTGTGCTTTCCCACTTGCTTTTAGGAGCTTGGATGACATCTTTCTTGTTAGTAACTTAAATATTTGAAATGCCCTTACCTGAGTCCACTGCCCGTTGGGCTTTTTTCCCTTATGTTGAGCTGATTCCTTTTTGCTTTCAGTATTCTACAGAAACTATGTTCTCTCTCCAACAAACATCCTAATATGATTTTTTTTCTGAAGTGTTATTTCTATTCTTAAACGTTATGAAAGTTGGTTTGGACTGTCTACAAGAGAGACTGCTATTTGTCTTTCTCCTCCATTCTTAGGGGTTTAGAAGCAGAAGGAACAGCTGTTCAATTTGGATTCCAAGTAAACATTCAGTTGCTATCGGTCATCTATCTTTCCTCCTTTGGAAGTGATAATATTTGCTTATGTCACCTGTGTCCAAAATAAAGTAAATATGTAGTCTTTCTAACTTTCTTGGAGGCTTCAGCATCTAGTTCGCAGTCTTCATTGTAATATATCTGTTATTAATGTTGATGACTTCAATGTAAGCATTCAAAATATGTTCGCTCTTTTTCCTCACTGCTCCTTGCCTTATCTGCACCAGTCATCTTGTTCAACAACCTGGATTTGTCATCCCTTAGGATGGACTGATTATATATTGCTATCAACAGGAAATTATTCACTTTCAATACTTTAAATCTAAAATTAGGTTTCTAATTTCTTCTCCTTTTTCTCAGCTTTTATGAATTATTTTTATTATAAGTATTCTTAAACATTTCTCTACATACATTATACACTAGGTATAACCTTATTTTTAAGTTAAATATGTAAAATTGTATAAACTTAAGGTGTTCAACATGTTAATTTGATACATTTATATATTATATAATTGCCATTGTAGCAATAGTTAGCACCTCTATTGGTTTTATTGCATTATCATTTTTTAGTGATTAGAATTAAGTTCTAGTCTCTTAGAAAGTCTGATTATAATGCTACATTGCTCTTTTTATTCACTAAACTGTGCATTAGATCTCTAGAACTTTTTTTTCAGTTTGTATCCTTAAACAATATCTGTATTATCTTCCTCCTCCATCCTCTAGTAACCACCATTTTAGTCTTTATATGTACAAGTTTGGCTTTTTTAGATTCACATATAAGTGATATCATATAGCGCTTGTCCTTTTCTGTCTTATCTCATTTAGATGTGCTCAAGCTCCGTCCATGTTGTCACAAGTGGCAGAATGCCCTTCTTTCTTATAGCTAAATAATAGCCCTTTATATATATATGTCACATCTTAGGTTTCTAACTTCTAATTCTGGTCACTGTTTCTCTTTTCTCATATCCTCTCTTATTCTTTTAGCAACTGTATTACATTTGGACTGATCTCAAGTCACACAGCCTCAACCTACCTTTTTAGTCCACTAACTTCTTTGTTGTTTTACCTGATCATCCATTGTACTCTTAAAATAACTTACTCACATGTAACCATATTTGTAGACAAAAACTAGAATTTAGAATCACCATTTGTTTCCTGTTTGAATCTAAGTTGTATAAGCTTAGTTAGGAAAGATTCAGTGCTGATACTGATATATCTATCATTCACTTCTAATGGTCTCCCTATTAAAATTATAACAGTTTTTACAAAACATGGTACAAAATATTTATTTCACTTTTCTCTAAGCCCTCTTTTCAGGTGATCTTAGATTCTGTTTTACTGGAATAACTGAGGTCTACAAAGCTAAGTTAATTAAAATTGCTGATCCTGATGCCAGCATATGTCTATATCTTCACCCATATTTTTCTTTCTTTTTTATCTCAAGATGAGATATTTTTGTCTTTCTAAGCCTGATTGTTATGATAAAATGTCATAACAGAAAGAACACTGTAGTTAAAGTCAGAAGCCCTGCTTTTCAAGCCTACCATTTCTATTATTTTGAACAAGTCACATTACTTTCTTGAACATTATATATTTAGTTTAATAAATGTCATTAGTCTCATGCAACTTCCATACTTAGTACTTTTACTTTATTGCTTAGTATAGAATTTGGGGGAAAATGTGTTATACTCTAAATAACTTTTATTTGAAAGCCTTTTAAATGAAGAGTGTATTTTTATAGCTAGAGAAGTAATAAATTTAAGAATAACAGCCTTAAAGCATTTTTGTTTAATTGCATTTATCTCTATTATGTCTTAGGAATCTCATTGATTTTGAGGGCTATAAAAAGATCATTAAGTTATCTGGCTCAATTCAATATAGTAAACAATCCCATTTAAACCAATCATTTAGACAGTAGAATATTAAATTGTAAAATTTATGCAACAAACATTAATTGGACAATGAATATGCCAAAATACTGGTACATTTTTAACTCTGTGTTATTCCATAGAATTATCTTTGTATGCTATAAAAATATTCTACCCATAATTATCTGAAAATTATAAAATTGAGTATCTACCAAACATTTTTCTTTCTTGTTGAACATATGATATTAGTATGAAAATGAACATCATCAAAATAATTTCTTAGTAAATACTTGTATTCATAATTCATGTTGACTTGATAACTCCGAATTGCATTCTTACAATATCTCAAATCTTATGTAATTTACTTTTTCTCAACAGGTAAGTATACTCCATACCTGAATAAAGAGGATTGATCATGACAAAGAACCAGACCATATCAGCAAGTATGATAAAGTATATTGGTTTCTATGAAGATGTTAACATACTAATTTAAACACTGTTTAAGGGGCCCCTGGGTGGCTCAGTTGGTTAAGCAATTGCCTTTGGCTCAGGTCATGATCCCAGAGAACAGGGATCGAGCCCCACATTGGGCTCTCTGCTCAGCGGGAGGCCTGCTTCTCCCTCTCTCACTCCCCCTGCTTGTGTTCCCTCTCTGGCTGTGTTTCTGTCAAATAAATAAAATCTTAAAAAAAAAAGAGAGAGAGAGAGAGAGGAAGAAAAACACTGTTTAAGTAGTACCTTATTATTTTATGAATAATTATGACCACTGAATTGTGAAGAGTAGAAAAGCCTTGAAGCAACTACCTTATCCTCATGGTATGAAGCAAAATCCTGACTATTTCCCCTGGTTAATGTTAATCTCGGTTTATTTATTGAAATATCCCCTAATTTTCTTTTTTTCTTTTATTCTACTAAAACCGTTGCCAATTTTTTGGTGTCATATGCCTTCAACACATTCTTAATATTCGTTTCTGTTTTTATCGCCTAATGTCCCTGAATATGTCTCCCTCAAAATGACACTAAACCCATATATTCACATGTATAAACTCTAATCCATGCTCTTAGAAAGAAAAATACCCTGCTTCTTCCTCTACTCACTCAGATTCATTTCTGTGTGAACTGCTTTCATCATCACATCCTTAGAAGGCTTTCACTTATTATTATTACCTCTGGGTCTTCAAGCTAAAAATTTCCCATGGCCTATATATTTTTTTCTCCTTTTTCCAGCATATGTGACCATTACTGTCATTATTAGAAAATATTGATTTTTACATATACTCTAAAATACTGTTAGCATGTTCTTGCCTGCAAAATCAATATTTTACAACTTACAAACCAACGAAGTTGAAATTCCTTAGCATAGCTAGGCACAGATTTAAAGACCCATCACAATTCCATGTAACCTTAGCAAAATGGTTTCGCCATCACTTTGCAATGAATACTTCTGTAATTTCTACAGCACTTTGTTTCTTTTCTTTTTTTTTTTTAAAGATTTTATTTATTTATTTGACAGAGAGAAACACAGCGAGAGAGGGAACACAAGCAGGGGGAGTGAGAGAGGGAGAAGCAGGCTTCCCGCTGAGCAGGCAGCCCGATGCGGGGCTCAATCCCGGGTCTCCAGGATCATGATCTGAGCCGAAGGCAGTCGCTTAACCAACTGAGCCACCCAGGCGCCCCAGCACTTTGTTTCTTTTTCACTCTTTCAAAACATTTTTTTTCTATTTTAAAAATTGTATCCAAGTCTGTTTATATACTTTCATCCCAAATCATGACTTTTAAAACTTTTCATGTCATAGAAGTTACTGTGAAACCTAGTACCTGTTGCCTATGACAATTATTTAAAAGTCTCTCTCTGTTTTTTATTTTTATAGATTACCAACATTGAAAGATACAATACAGAGTGAAAGAAAAATTAACTCATCTTATGCGTGATATAAACTATCTAGATTCATATCTTTTTTTTAAAGATTTTATTTATTTATTTGACAGAGAGAGAGATCACAAGTAGGCAGGGATGCAGGCAGAGAGAGGAGGAAGTAGGCTCCCTGCTGAGCAGAGAGCCCAATGTTGGCCTGGATCCCAGGACCCTGAGATCATGACCTGAGCAGAAGGCAAAGGCTTTAACGCCCTGAGCCACCCAGGCACCCTAGATTCATATCTTAAATATCTTATTAATTATCTGGAAAACTTCTGTGGCCCTATCATTTCATTTATAAAATGGAAAATTTTCAAGAGCGTTCTGTGAATATATAAATTTTGAAGTGTAGACCAACATTTGTAATAATTCAGTAAGAAAAACATAAACACTTCACACTTAGTACAATCTAGTCTAGAATGCATACAATGTGTGGATATATTTATCAAGCATCTGTAGCAAATTGTATATGGTAGAAAAGTTATACCACAATATTTAATATGGTTCTTAATATATGGAGAGGAAATGTTTGTGTCAGTTACATTATAAATTTGAGAAGATAAAGAGATAGAGAAGTATATGATTTTTACACTTAACTCAAACTGGTAATATGTCAACACCTATAGACCTTAATAAGTCATGTGTATTTAATATAAAACCCAAAGAAAACATTAAATAAAAGCTTTACAAATAATGCATTCATAAAGAGTATAGATAAATCAAAATGGCATTTTAAAGAAAGGTTCAAGTAACTCATTTAATAGCAGGAAAGAGAAAATAGGAAAATAAAACAGCAACAACAACAAACAGAAGAACTAGAAAACAGAAAATAAAATGTCAGACTTAAGATATAACATTTAAAAATTACATTAAATGCAAATGGGTTGTATTAAAAGATTTTAAGAAATGGATACAAAAATAAATAATCTGACTCAACCAAATAATCTATAGGCAATTCACATAAAATACAATGATATAAGAAGTTGAAATTGGGGCGCCTGGGTGGCTCAGTTGGTTAAGCGACTGCCTTCGGCTCAGGTCATGATCCCGGAGACCCGGGATCGAGTCCCCCTGCTCGGCGGGAAGCCTGCTTCTCCCTCTCTCACTCCCCCTGCTTGTGTTCCTTCTCTGGCTGTGTTTCTCTCTGTCAAATAAATAAAATCTTAAAAAAAAAAAAAAAAGAAGTTGAAATTAAAAGGAGAGAAAAAGATGTCCTATACCAACATTAATTGAAAAAAGCAGGAGTGGCTATATTAATATCAGTTTAGGTAGATTCAGAGCAAACAAAATTACCAGGAATAGAAAGGACATTATATAATGATAAAAACCCAATCCCTCAAATACATAGAAATGGCAAATGTGCATGCACATACATAAAAAACAAAACTGAGCTGCAAAAGTTATGAAAGGAGAAATAGATATACACAAATATAGTGTTAACATTCTCTCTCAACAGATAATAGAAAAATTAGACAGAATACCATCAAAAATATAGCAAAGATCAAAAACACTATCAACCAACATAATCAAGTCAACATTTATTGAATATTCCTCCCCAAAACTGCAGAATACATATTCCTTTCAATTGGCCATGTAATACATATTAAGGAAAATCACATACTGTGCCAAAAAGTCAACAAATCTAAGGGGATTAAAATCAAATGTATTATCTGACTAAAAATTTAAATTAGAATCAAATAACAGATATAAGAGAAAAATCTCCAAACATTTGGAAACTAAAAACCTACTTCTAAGTATCTAATGAACTAAAGAGGAAATCTCAAGGGGAAAAAAAATTACATTGAACTGAATGTAAATGAAAGACTATATATAAATATATGTAGGATTCAACTGAAACAGTGCTGAAAGAGAAATTTATAGTCCTGAATGCTTATATTAGGAGAAGTCTCAAATCAATAACCTAAGTTCCCATTTCCAACTAGTAAAAGAAAAAAAAAATTAGTTCAAATCGAACAGGTAAAAGGAAATAATGAAGATAACAGAAATCAATGGTATTGAAACAAAAATAATAAATTCAAATAAAAAGAAAACCAATTCTTTGTAAAGATTAAAAAAATTGTCAAACCTCTAGCAAGATTGGCAAAGCAAACAGAAAATGCAAATTACTAGTATCAAGAATGAAACAGAATACACTGCGAACACTGCTGATAACAAAAAGATAATAAGCGATATTACAAACAACACTACACATATAAATTTGACTAATTAGATAAGATGAACTGATTCTTTTAAAAGTAGAAACTGCTATGACTTACTCAACATGAATAAATAATGCAAAGAACTGTATAACAATTAAAGGAATTTAATTTATAATTACACACTTCCTGAAAAAGAGATCTCCAGCTGATGGTTTCCCTGGAACAGTCTGTCAAATGTTTCAAAAAAAGATCAACCCAAGTTCTGCACAATCCCTTCCAAAGAATAGGAGAGTACACCCCACTATAATAACTAGTGTCAAACTAATATCAAAATCATACAAGGATAAGACACAAAGGTAACTACAAACCGATATGTCTCACAAGATGCTAAGATTCTTAACAAAATATTAGGAAATAGAATTCAGTAATATATAAAGAAGAGATTTATATACCATGGCCACATGGGATGTACTACAGGCTTTTCAATAGTCAAAAAGTCAATCAATGTAATCTGCCAAATTGACAGGTCAAAGAAGAAAAAACAAATGATTATAACAATTGATGCAAAAAAATGCATTCAAAATCATCCATTGATCAGAAACACCTCTTTGTGATTTTGTTTTATGAGTTTATTTTTTAACGACCTTATTTATCTATTTGACAGGGAGAAACACAGTTAGAGAGGGAACACAAGCAGGGGGAGTGAAAGAGGGAGAAGCAGACTTCCAGCCAAGCAGGGAGCCAGATGCAGTTTGATCCTGGATCGGGACCTGAGCCAAAGGCAAATGTTTAATGACCGAGCCACCCAAGCACCCCTATTTCCTATTTTTTTTAATATTTATTTATTTATTTTAACGAAAGAGAGCACAAGAGCAGGAGGAGGGCAGAGGAATAGGAAGAGAAAGTATCTCAAGCAGATTTCCAGGTGATCATGGAGCTTAATGCAGGCCTAATCTCCTGCCCCTGAGATCATGACTTCACCTGAAATCACGAGTTGGTTGCTTAACAGACTGAGACATGCAGGCATCCCAGAAAAATCCATTTGTGACTTTTTTTTAAAAAAATGAATAAACATGAGTAAAAGAGTAACAGATGGATATTTCCTCAGCTTGTTGAAGAACATTAACAAAAGCTAACGACATGTATTGCATAGTGGTTTTTTTTTAAAGATTTATTTATATATTTTACAGAGACAGAGAAAGACAGAGAGAGAACATGGGGAAGGAGGAGGAGAGGGAGAGGGAAAGAGGGAATCCTCAAGCAGACTCCCTGCTGAGTGTGGAGACAAATTCGAGGCTTGATCCCAGAACACTGAGATCATGACCTGAGCAGAGTTGGACACTTAACTGACTGAGCCACCTAGGTGCTCTATTGTATAGCTCTAATGCCAAATTATTTTTGTCTTTCTAAAGCTGATTCTCATGATATAATGTCATAAGGGAAAGAACAATGTAGTTAAAGCTGGAAACTCTGCTTTCAAGCTTGACATTTCCATTATTTTGGAGGACAGACACATAGATCAATGGAGGGAAATAAAGAAGGCAGAAATATACCTATTTAAGTATGATTATATCCTTTTTGACAACTCAATAGAGAATGTAGTCATTTAAACAAATCATGCTGAAACAATGGGATACACACACATACACACACCACAAAACAACAAACCTTAATATAAACCTCACACCTTATACAAAAATTAACTCTAAATGATTTTAGATTTAAATATACAATGTAAACCTGTAACTTAATCAAAACATGTTGGCTTCTAGGGTTTAGTGAACATAACTGACACAAAAAGCATAGTCCATAAAATATAAAGAAAAATCCTAAATTGTCAAAGTTAACATGATTTTCTCTGCAAAAGATCCTGTTAAGAAGATGAAAAGATAACCTATAGACTGGGAGAAAAGTATATGAAGAATTCTCAAAATTCAACTCGTAAAAAAACAAAGAAACAAACAAAAACAAGCAATCTAATTAGAGTGTTGGCTTGGGGGGAAAAAACAGGCAGAGACAAGAAAAGACATTTCACTGAAATGGATATATGGATGGGAAAAAAGCAAATGGGTAGATGTTCAATATCAGTTGCTATCAGAGAAATGAAAATTAAGACCATCATGACAACAGCTAAAATTAAAAATAATCTCAATACCAAATTCTTGTGATGATACAAAGCAAATGAATATCTCAAACATTGCTATAAACATTGCTATCTCAAGCATATTACTATAAGGCAGTTGTACCCACTCTTGTGTATTTCCAAACAAACAACAACAGAAAAAAACAACTGTGCACAATTATTAGCAGCTGTTTTAACAACTAAGAACTAGAAACAACCAAAATGTCTCTTAATAGGTAAATAGTTAAATTGTGGTACATGCATACAGTAAAATAGTTCTTAGTAATAAAAGGAGCAAACTATTGATATACACAACAATGTGGGTGGACCTCAAGGATATTATGTTCAATGGAATAAAAAGGAACAATTTCTAAAGATCCCACACTATATGATTCAACTTATAGAACATTCTAAAATCAAAAAAAAAATTACAGAGATGGGAAAAATGATCAGTATTTGCCAGAATTTAAACATGTTAAGGAGTTGGAAGGTGGGCATAATTATAAAGGGATAACACTGGGAAGATACTTGTAGAGATGGAGTATTTTATACTTTGAGTGTGGTGATGATTACACAATTCTGTTTATGTAAATATGTACAAATTACCAATGCCGAATTACTGCTTTTGATGGTTTGCTATAATTAGGTATGATGGGGGTAACTAGATGAATGGATTGTGGTAAATTTTTTCCTTTCTAATTTTGCAATTTCCTATGAATATATAATTATTTTAAATTACAATTTTTTAAGAGCTACTTATACTCTCACTAACTGACATTGACACTCATCTGTTTCAACATGATCTGTGTTCTTTACTAACCATTTACACTTCTTTTCAGTAAGACTTATGGGAAGCTTGTCATTAACCTATAAAAGATCTAAGTCCCCAGAAATACCACAGCTATTCAGGGAAAAGAGTCCATCATGTCGCATGTGCTATGGAAATCTGATTCTTTTTTTTTTTTTTTTGAAGATTTTTTATTTATTTGACAGAGAGAAACACAGCTAGAAAGAGAAGACAATCAGGGAGAGTGAGGGAGAGAGAAGCAGGCTTCCCCTCTGAGCAGGGAGCCAGATACGGGGCTTCATCTGGGGACACCTGGGACCATGACCTGAACTGAAGGCAGATGTTTAACAACTGAGTCACCCAGGAACCCCTAGAAACTTGATTCTACCTAGTTATTCAAGAAATTATCTAGCTGAGAATGAGAAAAAGTAATTGGAATGTGTGAATGCAGGGCTTTAGTGTCCTTGACCTTCACTTCAAGGACAATAGAATTTGATTGAAGATATTAACTCTTTTCAATGTCATGTCTTTGAAATTTAACTTTCAAAGAGATTTGGCTTCTCAACTGAACTTCTCCGGAAGAATTCAGTAATGGTAGGGGATATATATCCAAATTTGAGACTTGTCTATATCGCTGTTGAATCACAGGGTGTTTGATCCAAGGAGCAGAAACAGTATGAACAGCACAAAATAACTGATTTATTGTAGTAGCTAGAATTTACTTAATTAAAGGAGGAAGAGAGGAAGTATGGTCTAGAATGGAGAGCTAAATTGTCAGAGAAAGGTCACTAGCAAGCCATTAGCCATCTGGAGCATGATGACAAGTGGGAGGTTGCAGAGAAAACTAGGAAGTTAGAAATACACACCTGCCAGAGAAGAATCACAGAAGAGAGGTGAATGGTGGAGAAGTTTATGGAAGGCTGCTGGCTCTGTATCTGTTGATATGACTGGGATTGTTCATCACCAAAAAGAAAAATTACATAAAAAGCATGGGGAGGATGACTAGCATGAACATGAGAGCACCCCTACATCTTTTTCTAGCCCTAGGATAGACTGAGAGCAGGTATCAACCTACAGGGTATACTGGCTTCTAATCACCAGGATGAATATGGATGATGTGTCACTTCTGCTCTCAAATCTCATATATATATATATTTCTCTTTTGGACAATTCTGACTTGGAAAAATAGAGGAAAATGAATTATGGAAAATAAAATTCTATCTTAGCCAAACTGGCATAATCTAAAACCACCATAGTTCTTGTTTAAAATCAGGGTTTTCATGCTGACTTTGAATGTCATAGCTGAACCATGAGTGCAACATGTTTGAAAACAAAGGTATATATAATTTGAGAGGAGAAATAAGAATTGGAAGTGCATTTTGCAGATTTGAAAAAAGTGTTCATGGGATATATTTAGTAAACAAATTGTTTTGATGTATTTTCTTGCCGTTTAGAGATAATCCATCTTGTTCTTGGGGAGTATACTAAACAGTAGTCTGCATGAAGGTAAAAACCTCACAAGAGTATGAAAATGACTCCTCAGTTTTCCAGGATGCAACAGCAACATTTCTTCTTAATTATAGTCTTCATAGTTGGTTAGTAGATTGGTTAGTAGGAGATTGGTTAGTAGAAAATGAACCTTAGAATATTGGGAGAAAAGGAATTTATTCTTGACACCTGATGGTTCCAGTTATGTGGAGGCATATCTGCTAGTATAATATCCCTGACCTCCAAATCCTTCACTCACTTATTTCTAGGGAAGGAAGGGTAACTTACATGATTGGTGCATTTGAAATAAAGATTTGAGTATATGCTCAACCATTCTGTCATAATTTTCTTAGGAAACAGTTGTCAACAAGAAACATGCCATCTATAGCTGGACCAATCTATCTTCATTTTGACATTCACAAACAGAAGGACCTTGTCTTTTTTTTTCAAGATTGTATTTATTTATTGGATAGAGAGAGAGCAGGAGAGCATGAGCAGAGGGAGTGGCAGAGGGAGAGGGAGAAGCAGACTCCCCGCTGATCAGGGAGCCCGGTGTGGGACTCCATCCCAGGACCCTGAGATCATGACCTGAACTGAAAGCAGTTGCTTAACCAACCTAGCAACCCAGGTGCCCCAAAAAATCTTGCCTTCTGATAATTATTAGTTAACCCTATGCCTGGCTTCTTATTTCTATCCATGGTTTTAGAATGTGTACAGGAAAAATTGATGCCATTTCTTAGCCTTCTGAATCACAAGCTCTCAAATTCCTTTTACTTAAAGGTAAAGTCCAGGGGTTCCTGAGTGGCTCATTGGTTAGCATCTGCCTTTGGCTTAGGTCATGATCCCAGTATCCTAGGATCAAGCCCCACATTGGTTTCCCTGCTCGGTGGGAAGCCTGCTTCTTCCTCCCACCTTCTCCTTGCTTGTACCCCTGATTGCTCTCTTTCTCTTTCTCTATCTATCATCATCATCATCTATCTATCATCTATCATCATCTGTCTATCCCTCTCTGTCAAATAAATAAATACATACATCTTTAAAAAAAAACAATAAAGATAAAGTTCATTCTAAATGATAGAACATTTTTTCTTTGGAGGAGGTACCATCTTAGTGATTCCCTCTCATGCAAGAATAGGTAAGTTATTGGACCAAATTACTAGAGCAATGTTCATTGCTCTTACAAATATTAATAAGGGTATCTACTAGGCTGCTATCACAAGAACCTCCAAAATATAATACGTTTAACATGACAGAAATTCCTTCACCCTGAACATGACTTACGGCGGATGATCAGAGCTGATATTCAAAGCATGTGGTTCCCAGACACCTTCCTTTCCATCCTTAAGCTTTGCCATAATATATAATCAAAGATGTTTCACTTTTGCATCTCAGCCAATGTTAATAATGGGTAGAAGGGAGGTAGAAGAGAAAGGCTTACTCTTTAATATAAGGACAAAATCCAAAGTTAGTCACAACTTTTGCCTCTATGCCTTGTTTAAACCTGAAAATGTTGCCATATTTCTAAAAGAGAGACTTCACCCAAGTAGTGATTTTCTTGGCTTGATTTTTTTTTTAATTGTGTAGAAAGAGAAGGATTGTTTGGGGGCAAGAATTAGCTATTTCTACCAAAATACCTGGCTCAAATTTTTGGCTGCGTCTGATTTGAAATGGAAAGGGTCATTTTCTTTTTCTTTTTTTTTTTTTTTCTGCTGTTCTGCTTTGTAAATGATGGGGAAACTGGGTCAGAGCTCATACCATACCTTCTGGTGGCAGGCCAAAGAACACAACCTTATCTTCCAACTCTTGCTTTTTTGTGTCTGACAGACAGAGTGTGTAGCAATTTCTAATGTTCTATGTGCATAAATTTTAGTATATTACCAACTCCATTCAATTCACTAGTTGGTGCTAACATCAAATTTGGGAGGAGGCATTTTTGTTGATTTAAATTTCAACTTTGATCTTCAATCCAGTTACAAAAACATGTATCTGTGAGCACTAAAGTAGTCAATTTTTTATGGCCATTTTCCAAATTTGCTCAGAAGCTAGAGAGGAGAGAGGTATAATTAAATGTTATTTCAGGGCACTTGGGTAGATCAGTTGTTCAGCATCTGCCTTCTACTTAGGTCATGATCCGAGGGTCCCGGGATCAAGCCCCACATCGGGCTTGCTGCTCAGCGGGAATCCTGCTTCTCCCTCCCCCACTCCCCCCACTTATATTCTCTCACTGTGTCTATCTCTGTCAAATAAATAAATAAAATCGTTAAAAAAATCTTTTTCCAACATATATTAATTTATTTGATCCTGAAAATACTACAGTGAGCCTACTGGAGATTTATTATTTTCAAGTAAATATGAGAAAATTAACAGGAGAATTCATTTTAAAGAGAGATTAGAATCAGAAGGTAAATGCTAGTACAGCATTTGATTTGCTCAAATAGTGCACAAATAGGTAACAGACATTTTTAAAGCACAACTTCCTTATGAGGCTAAATGAAAAATATTAATGATGAAGTAAGGAAAAACCATGGCTTTGGAGTATGACATTATTGGCTTTGACTCAGCTCATTCACTTCTGCTGAACTAATTTATATAACTATAGTTGCATAAGTATATGAACTATTTTATGTAACTATAGTTATATAACAAACTATATGCCAGTAAATTACCTGATGAACTAATTTGTATAACTGTAGTTTCATAACTAACTATATACCAGTAAGTTACTTGAATTCTCAGAACTCTTTTCTATTCTAAATGGGTGTGATGACGTTATTGGGAGGATTAAGTAAAAGGCAATATGAAAACACAAACCATAATCCTTAATATAATTTAGTATCATCCCAATCACATAAACCCATAGGTAAGAATTTTATTATTTCATTCCATAATATAAGGCCCTGGGATTTAAATTTAAAAATTGTAAGTATATGTCATATTAATTTTTTCTAGTTACTACTCAGTAGCAGAAATTTAATAAATATTTGTTGTATATAACAGAGCATCTTATATCAAAGACTTAAAATATAGATTTGGTAATATAAATAATGTGAAAGCATTATTATACTAATATGAAAGAAATTCTAAAAAAAAACCACAAGAAACAAAAATCTATGGACTATAGGGAAATGTCATGGAGAGGACTATATACATATAATATAGATTTCTGATAGAAAATTATGCTTTAATTCTTTTTTAATGTTTGTTAAGGGAAAGTTAATTTTCAGAAAGGCTTAAAATGTAGACTTGGTAATATAAATAATGTGAAAGCATTATTATACTAATATGAAAGAAATTCTGAATATACATAGTTTGAGGTTAATACAAAAGAAGACAAACAAAACTTCCACAAAACTTCTTTTGAAGTCATTGTTAACAGATATCGGCTATCTGATCAGTTTAGTCTTCCTTATACTCTTCTATTCAAATTGACAAAGATGTTACTATTTTGGTGAGTTAACTTTAAATAATAACACTTTGATGATCTCGGAGATTCCCTCAAGGGTTAAAACAATCCCTATCTTAGAAGTTGCTGCAAGGATTTTTAAGAAAAGTGCTTTCCCCTCCCCTCTTTTCTCAAACAAGAGCAATCAAAAAAAATGTTCAATGCTGTGCACAAAATCATTCCCATTTGATGTTGAAAGAAATGATCCCATTAAGATGATTATCACTTACAGAGGATTTCATTTTACAGTCTATGATAGATTTCCTATTGACTTGGCACTCTTCAATTCCATCCTAGTCTAACTTCTATGATTCTATAATTTCTGTATTTCCTTCTCAATAAATCCAAATATTCAATATTATTTTTTGTTCAGTAAGATGTTATAGCAAACATATTTCATGTTGTGCAAGAAATGGTTTCTTTTATGCATTACTTAAAAAAAACACAAGAAACAAAAATCTATGGACTATAGGAAAATGTCATGGAGAGGACTATATACATATAATATAGATTTCTGATAGAAAAATATGCTTTAATTCTTTTTTAATGTTTGTTAAGGGAAAGTTAATTTTCAGAAGAATGAACAGGAGAAAGGAGATCAGTAACACAACCATCAGTGACAGGAGGAAATGAGGCTGAGGACAGGAATGGGGACAGTTCAAAGGAGACCAAGACAGAAAAAACAGTAACAAGCCTGACTAAATAAGAAAGTTTCCTTGATAGAAAGGAACCTAACTTAGAACTTTTCAGAGTCAATAACCTTAGAGACATAAAGAGAAAATGAGGATACAGAAATTAAACTGAACTCTACTGTAATGAAAGGTAGTGGCAAACTCATATAGAAACTAATGGGAAGAAAACAAGAATATATATCATACTGAACACATATTCAGGTGAATAATCAATACAGTGAAATATGATGGGAATGGTTTGGTAAAAAGTATCATGACATTTGAATCAATTAGAAAACTGGAAATAAAATATAATGAGTACATATGATATATTAAATGTGGTTTATACTGATCAAAGACAATGATATAAATGTACTGAGAATTAATGGGGAAAAGGATACCAGGAAAGAGAATGAAAAAAAAAAATCTAGAAATAATCTCTAGGTAAGTGTAAGTCTGTCAGGTTAATACTTCGAACAGCAGAAAGTGATATGGGGGAAAATGCAGACTTTGTTAAAAGCAGAAAGCAAGGGTGTGGAAATAAGAGCCGCATATTATCAACTAGAACAAAATGATGCCTTTCAAAGGAAGAGCATGTCCAGCATAAGGACAATTTAAAAGCTGTCTAAAAGTTTTTGGAAAGATTTCTTAGAGTGTTATTACTGACATATCCGTAATAAAATTTATTAAAAATGTAGTGCCTCTGTGGCTTAGTTGGTTGGGGATCCAACTTCCTGATTTCTGCTCCAATCATGATCTTGGGTTTAAGGGATCCAGCCCCGCCATGGGCTCCACACTCAAGCCAGAGTCTGCTTCAGAGAGTCTCTCTCCCCTTCCTCTTCTGCCCCTCCTCGCCACTCCTGCTTTTTTTGTCTCTCTCAAATAAAGAAACAAAATATTTAAAACATTTATTAAAATTGTCCCACCATTGTTCTTACAAGCCCCAGAAATAACTGCACTTTGATCAGAAATGAGTATGCTTTTCCTGCCATTGATAATCCGAGGCAGGAATGATGATACTCTATTATGAACTATGCATTTTCAAGTTCTTGCTAAATGCCAGGCAATGTATTAGGCACTTTGAACTATAAAGATGAAGAGAATATGCCCTCATTCTGTTTGGCAAAGTTAATGGCAAAGCTGACAAACAGTTTTTAAATAAAATATAATTACTGATTAAGCAACTAGCATTGAATTCTGCCTAGGGGATTCAAGGCAGCTATCACGGTAGACTTGCACTTGACCTAAGATTTGAAGAATAAATATGCACTATCTCAAGTAAAGAGTTTTATTTTTTGCCATGAGATGAAATCTTGCAAAAGGCTCACTAATCTACTGATCATAAACTAAGAATAAATCACACAACTTTTTATTGAGTATAGGTTATTCTTTTAAGTAACTTGGGAGTAATAATTTTGTAGCTCATAATAGGATGCAGAATATTATTATAAAAATGACACGAACTCTTCAAATAAAGCTGGCTAATTTTAAAACTAAATTTAAGAAAAAAATGTCATTTCAATTCCATGTGTCTTTGGCACATTTGTATTGATTGCATTTCCTCTGTTGTAAGCCAAGTTTATCTGTAGTATGAAATTTTCTGGGGAAAACTTTTCAGAGTCTGTGTTCAGTGACTGAATTTGGCCCATCCATATGATTGGAGTAGGCTGGACTGTGACAGAATCTTGTATTGACCCTGCTATTTGTTCTGAATAAATACTAAATGATTGAACAGCAAACTAAGGGCTCAAATGAAGAGTACATCATGTAACACATTGGTGCAGTTGGAGGATACTGCTATGCTATGCTCTGTTATGCTACCTATACCACTATAACATACCGTCCCGCATTGTACCATACCATACCATACCATACCAAGTACTTTATAGGAATATAGTATTAATGGCCACAGTACACAAACACACATACATATGCATATATATGGACAGGCATGCATACGCCATTAAAATATGAGGAATTGCAAGTTGGCAAAATAGAATTGTCTCTTCATTTCATTAAAAAAATAGGAGAACTGTGAATTTCATTTGAGCTGTCTAAGATATGAATTGAAATTTGTCTTCCCAGGCTCTGTAAACATTCACTATGACTCAGCACCATTTTTTGCCTTCATGAATAAATAAAAGCTTTTGAGATTGAAGCGAAATGTTTTGTTTTGAGAATTCAAATGTGTGTGTGTTTCCAGCAAGATATCGTTTCAAAGGTAGAAATAAAAGACTACATACCATATGATTCCATTTGTATAAAATGTCCAAAAATAGCAAGTCTTTGGAGACAGAAAGTAAATTAGTAGTTATCTCAGGCTGGAGCTGGGAAGAAGAATTAACAGCACATGGACATGAGGAATTATTTCAGTGTGATGAAAATGTTATAAAACTTTATTATGGAGTTGGTTGTACAACTCAGTGAACTCACTAAGAACTGTTGAATTATATTCTTAACACAGGTGAATTTCATGATATGGATGATTTTTATGGTAAATTATACTTCAATATATTATTTTAAAAACAAAAAGAAAATAAAGAATATGTTCCAAAGAAACATACTGGCTGAGAAATAAACCTGTTTTGGAAAAGAAATTAGTATTAATGTTTACTTTATCTTAGGAATATATTTTTAAAGTTTTAAAGAGTGAAATGTTGTCCCAAGTGATATTTCAATAAAATGACTCAGATCACTGCACAGTTTAACACTGTTATAATGATATAATTACAGCATTTCACTTATGTTTTCATATTCATGTTTTTACTCATGTTCCATAATCATAAATCTTACTAATTAGTTTAACAACAGCAAACCATTCCATCAATTGGACACATCACAGTTAATCAGCACCCCATTGATAAGCATTTGGCTATTTTCTCCAATAAATAAACTGTTCAATTAGGACATTGTTGCATATGTTTATTTTGATATTGTGACTATTTCTTTAATGTAGTTCTCATAGGCTGAAATATTCACCATGTTCATATTCTTTGTCTCAGAATTTTTTGATCATCTGCCTATATATAGATGAAGTAGTTAAAGTGGATATACTTTGCTATTGAATATGTTAAATTATTTTCCACTTTGTCTCTCTCTTAAACTTGGAGGTTGTTCCCAGCCCTGGTGCATAAGGTTGGGGCTTGTCAACTGTAGCTTCCAATTAGCATAGCAGGTGAGGGCACTGTTATTAGGTTAGAGTGTCTGAATTCTAAAATGAGGAAGCTTACTGCAGAGTAGAAATAGCTAAGGTGGAATTACTTGTTCTTGCAGTCATTATATAAACATCATCTTTTGTTTTGATTTTTACTTTTCTGTTAGGAAGTTTCCCCAATTAACTTCAGCTAGAATGGAAGCTTTAGGCTCACTGCTTAAGTGAGAACAGAGAGATGGAGGTCTGATTTTTTTGCAATTGTTTTGTTGGCAGACTTTCCAATCGCCCTTTCATTTTGGGCATACCCTTATCTTTTCTGACTACTGCACTGCTGATTCTCAGTCTGGGACTTCCCTGTCACCTGTGTAGATGTTACTGTGATACACATATTCATATATATACACCAGTGTTCTAAGAAAAAAGCAAACTTCCTGTGAGTGTCAGGCTCCTTTTATTTGCCAATATAGTGTAGCAATAAATTACATATAAATGTATGTCATAATGAACTTAGAAATCACACGCTAAACCATTGTATAACTGTTTCTTGATTTACTGGTGTACATTTACATCAGGGATTCTCCATCTTGACAACGAAATAAAATCACTCAGGAAACTTTAAAACTACAATACCCTATCTCCAGTAAAGATCAAGTAAATGATTGTTTCTGGTAGGGCAAAGGCAAGTACAAAAACCATTCTATTTTTAAAGTGTTTCAAATGGTCCCTGCAGCCAAGGATGGAAATTTGGATGTCTCCATTTGTTTTTTTTTGGTCAAAAATAATAATGCAAAGGGGTGCCTGGGTGGCTCAGTTGGTTAAGCGTCTGCCTTCTCCTCAGGTCATGATCCCAGGGTCCTGGGATCAAATCCTTCATCTGGTTCCCTGTTCAGTGGAGAGTCTGCTTCCCCCTCTGCCTCTGTCCCCCTTTCCTTGTGCTCTCTCTGTCTCTTTCACTCTTTCTCTAGCACTTGCTTTCTCAAATAAATAAGTAAAATCTTATCATCATTATCATCATCATAATGCAATTATTTCTTAATTATATTATTTTTGAAAAATAATTTGAGATTTTTTTCATAATAGATACCTAGATATGAAATTGCTGGGATAAATGTTTTGCTCTATCTAAATGTCTGTATGAATTACTGAATTATCCTTTGAAAGTTTCTTTATTAAACTATGTGACAATGCCCCATGTTTCTCATATAATGATCAGTACTAGATATTATACTAAATTTAGAGATTAGATTTTTTGAAATGAACTATAGAAACCTTATTATTGTTATAATACATCAATGTAAAAATCAGTGTCATACAGAACCAACCAAAATTTGAGAATTTTTTATTTCTTTATACCTATTCTTCATGATTAAGCTAAGAGAAGTATGATTTCTTCATATCTGACTATATTTTGATTATATTCTAACAATATAACATCAATGCCTATACATATCCAGCATTTTTTAATTTCTCACAAACTTAGGAAATCAGATTAAATATATTTGTGGTATGAAAAGTTTCATGTGAGTCACATGTATGGAAATGAGAGATTTGAAATGTACCTGAAACTTTACTTTCACTTAGTGCTATATAAAACTGGTAACCTCTGCTTTTCAGACATATGCAAGCCAAAGTAAAATTTCTTGAAGCATAAGAAATTGACAAAACATTAATAAAGCTTTTAGCATTCACACCTTGCCTTTTCTGAACCGAAAGTCAGACTCATTCGGGAATGTATTAGGATCATTAGGAAAATGATTTCTATTTGTTTTCAGAAATATTACTTTTATCTGTGGTAAATTTCTTTTGAAGCTGGTAAGAACCATGTATTGATCATACATCTTGTCATAATAGGATGTCTTGTAGGAGTTTTGGTTATTTTTCCATCTCAGGTATATGAGTGCGTGCTTTTCCACTGCCCCAGCTGCATACTTATTTATTTATTTCCAGTCAAAGGACAAACATATTTGACATATTCTGATCCACACAGTTCATCAGTAAAAATAGTTTACCAGGTCTGTGGCTGATTGTATTACCAGTAGCATAATGACTTCTTTAGATTTTTGTAAAACATGTATATAAAATAATTGCATGATGTCTCCCCTGTAGTAACAATCTATCTTTAAATATGAAATTCTGATGAACGATGCTCAATTTTATTTGAGAATATAAAGATCTTAGTAGTTGTCAACTAGAAAAAGGTAAACTGGAATTGGACAGGATCTGGAGGAGACTGAACCTCAACTTTGAATTAAATAATCCATGAAATTGGGTTGAATTAATGGGAGTGCTATGCCAAGAGCTCTACAATTCAAAACAGATCTATCCTACATGGACACTAGGGTTATGATAAAAGTGTCATGGAAAAAATGAGAAAATAATGATCTTTAAGTAAATGTGTTTGGAAAATTGGATATGTGTGTGATATGTATGTAAAAATGACCCCAACATCATACCATATGAAAAGTAATTTTCAGATGAATTATAGATTTAAGTTTAGGGAAAATAATAAAGGTTCTAGAAGAAAATATAGAGAACACCTCCAAACCTCATGATTTAAAAATGTGGAATAAAATAGTTATTTATTAAAAAATATTGATCAAGTACATTAAAATTGTATAAAGCTGCTTATCAAAAGATACAAAAAATGAGTGAAAAAGAAAACTAGTGGAGAAAATTGCAACATATATAAGTGGCTATGTATACACACATTATAAATACAAATAATGTAAATTTAATATTTTATACCTGTTACCAAAAAAAAATTATGCACATAAATATAACATACCATCTTCCACAAAGGAACAAAAATAATTTAAAAGTTGGCAAGAAATTTGGTTGGGGGCGCCTGGGTGGCTCAGTTGGTTAAGCAACTGCCTTTGGCTCAGGTCATGATCCTGGAGTTCCCGGATCGAGTCCCACCTCAGGTTCCCTACTAGGCAGGGGGTCTACTTATCCCTCTGACCTTCCCCCTCTCATGTTCTCTCTCTTATTGTCTCTCTAATAAATAAAAAAAAAACACAACAACAACAAAAAAAAAGAAATTTGGTTGGTACTTTGCACATATTTTCCAATGGCTTATAAATATGGGAAGAAACTATTTGATCTCCTTAAAATCCAGAGGAAAAACAGTAAAGCATAGTAAGTTATCAGTTATCATTATTCACATACTATGTTAGTAAAAGGAAAAAGACAGCCTATGTCATCTTTATAACATACACTGATGGGTAATCAGATGAATGCCTGAGGAGGATCCTCAGCTAATCTCTGGAGCTCTTCCTCTGTGCAGCTCTCTCCCAGGATGCTGTCCATCCTGCAAGCTCTAGCCACATCCTTGGTTTTCTTGCATATTCAACTAATCTCCTCAAGTCAAAGTCTTTTGGGCTCTGCATTGTTCCCCTAGTGTGGCTAGGAGTCCTGGAGCTTTTCTCAAGACAGTAAGCTTGTGCAAATGTAGGGCTCATTTATTTCCCATCTCTCAGAGGTCACATTGTATTATTCCCTGCCCTCTAGTATCTCAAAATTGCTATTTCAAATATTTTGTCCCCTTTTTTGGGTTGTTTCTGATAGGAGAATCAGAAGCCAGAAGATGAAGCAGCATCACTAATTTTTAAATGATTTTTCCTAGCATGATTAAAAGCAGATTTCTGTTACTGCAAACTAATGAAAATACTAGTCATGTTTCCATTTCATTGATCATGTCATTTACTGCTTTCTGAAATCTGCTGCTTTCAGTATAAAAATTAAATATAATTGGTGACCATATTCTTCATTGCTGTTGTCTGGATTATGGAAACAAATATTTTCCAAAGAAATTCCTATGTATCCACCTGAACTATCACAATTCCCTGAAGTTCATTTTGTTCACCTCTCAGGAGGATTATAAGGGATGGTTCCTCAGGGGCTCAGTCAGTTAAATGTCTGCCTTCAGCTCAGGTCATGATACCAAGGTCCTGAGTTGAGTCCAGCATCCACTCCCTGCCCAGTGGGGAAACTGCTTCTCCCTCTGCCTGCTGCTCCCCCTGCTTGTGCGCACGCACTCTCTGTCTCTCTTTCTCACTCTCTGACAAATAAATAAATATAATCTTAAAAAAAGGAAGGGTTATAAAGGTTCATATTGTTCCCTGAAACTTACCCTTCCTACCATATGTCATGTATTAGGAAAAAAGTGCTATCGAGTCTTTTTAGTAGTTGATTCAATGTGGCTCTCTAAGTAGAAATTTTACATTCCATGTTTTTATAATAGAAACTTATCAGATAAAGAAGCTTGGACTTGTTTCAATGAACTGGAAGTTGAGGCAATTTTCTTACCATCATCTTATTGAACGCTTACCATTCCTGCTTTGCTTTGTGTCAAGTGCATATGTTCTTTATTGTTTTTGCCTGTGACTGAGCGATAACCCCTGGTGGTTGAGGCAATGCAGTCCAACCACATTATTGCCTCTTTCTCTCACTGAAGAAGATTTTTGGCAGAGCAGAGTCCAAGTGGGGCAGTGGTAGCAATTTTAGAAGACAAGAAGCTAAATCTGCTTAAAACTATTAAACATAAAATGTGTGGATTTTGTTTGTATAGTGACTTGAATGAACCAAAGCAAAAATAGATTTTTAAGACAATTGAAACATACAGGTTGTTAGAAAATACTGGTATTTTTTTTCAGATTTGCTTTTTTAATGTAATAATGATAAAACCGTCTTGAATCCTTATCACTTAGAGATACTTATTTTGTGATTTATGAACAATATGCTGTGATAAACTTAATTGACCTTAAAACACTCAACAGAAAAGTTAGGTGTTTGTCATTGAATAGATAAAATGACAAGAGCAAAAAGATATAGAAGAATAAAATTAAATTTTGATAAGATGTCATGGAAGCTCAAATGATTTATTTTAAAGGAAATATATGACAATCTAAGCAAAAGAGATTCTTACAAAAGTAAGTAAAGAGAATCATATATATTTGCAATAGTGGTTCAGGTAATTCATAAATGATACCTGTGTATATTAAAGTCATTTATCAATAATAAGCAATTTTCATTAGCTTATGTGTTTGAATAACCAAATGAATTACCATTATATTTCTGGTAGGCTGACCTCCCAATAGTGCTATTTCTGATGACAAAACACAGTAAACTGTCAATTACACTCACTTTTTGAGACATGGATGATAAAGGAAAAGAAAACCTATTTAGAATTTTACTTTTTTGCAATGTCTTTAGCACTGATTTCGATACACTCTAAATCCAGGGCAGGCAAACTAGTCTGTGGGTCAATGAATTAAAAAAATGAATAAAATAATAAAATTTTATTGACCAGAACAGTCATCATAGCAGTTACATAGTATCTATGACTACTTTTTTCCTACAATCGTAAAAGGAAGTAGTGATTTTAGATTACATATTATATATTGAATCTTATAAAATTTTAAAACATATAGGCAACATTTTTCATAATTATCGCTAAGTTTTCCAGAAATGGAGATAATAGAAAATCATATTTAATACAAAGGGATGTCAAAGTAAGGTCAAGATATTTTTAAAACATACAGACTTTTAGATTTTTTATCTTTAGAAAGCTACATCATATGGAACTTTTTAATATAAGGAGAAATGTATTTGTTATACATAAAATTAATAACATGATGCTTTTACTTAGAATACTTGTGTTCTTTTTCATGATTTAAAAATCCATGAAATGTATGAAGGTTAAACTAAGCAAGTTACACAGGTTTAAATTCCACCATATTAATGCTTTGAAGTCATTTTTTAAGATTTCTTTGAGGGCACCTGGGTGGCTCAGTTGGTTAAGCGACTGCCTTCGGCTCAGAGATCCGGAATTGAGTCCCACACGGGGCTCCCTGCTCGGCTGGAAGCCTGCTTCTCCCTCTCTCACTCCCCCCTGCTTGTGTTCCCTCTCTAGCTGTGTACAATTTCACTCTTTGAGGACTGGAGCGTGTCCTCATGTGTGAGCCTGGAGAAAGCACTTAATTTGATCATATAGAGAATACATTTTAGCTTTTGTGATCTTTCAGGCAGAATATGATTCATTCTTAAATAACAAAAGATACCACTCTTTTCTAAATAGTGAGCATCATAACAAGAGAAATTTTCTATCCTACATTATAAACAGAATACTAATTTCCTTAAGCACTACAGGGAGTAAAATTTACTTTATGAAAAAGAGTAAATCACAGATTTCTTTTAGAAATCATGCCCTAGGGATAGTATAGACAAGTAAAATATTTCATGGAAGACATCAATAGAAATAGTTTTCACAAGAATTAAGACAGCAAAACGTTTTAACTTTAAAAAAAGGGGGAGAATGAGATAAAATTATTCATTTAAATGTGTGAATGACTCATCTGTCTATGGGACCCAGCCTCTGCTGTCGCTTGTGCAAAAACAAGACAGAACTTTTCCATAAGCAAATCTCAGTGTGCCTGTAGGAAAGGACTCTGTCAGAATGACTGTGCCATCTTCTCTTTAAGCTCCTAGCCTAGGCAGCTTCTTTTTATAGATCGTCTAATTTCAGCAGGGGCTTTGTAAGGGTAGAATAATAAACAACACTTGTATGTTATAGAAACTTGCAAGAAATTTGTCGTGTCGTGCTTTTCGTGCAGGTGCTTCTTCGTCTTATTGGCATGACTATTAGGTATTAATTAAAATTTTAAAGATGAATCATTAAAATTGAAAATATTTTTAATCTACTTTAAGCCATATGAAAAGTCATTACAATATCACCTGCATTTATCTTGGTTTCTGTCTCAAGTTAGCCTAACTGACTCATTTATCTGGGTATAAAAACAGAGCTTATGATAACATTTTAATTCCTATATACTCCTTCTATTCTGCTCTCTGTAGAGTCAAAAGATGATCCTCTTTTCTCCTCTATGTAGCTTGAATCATTTAATTATTTGATTTTTATAAACTTAAAAAATTAAAGACTGTAATTCTACTACTACAACTATTACTTCTACTGCAAATATTATATGTAACTAGAAACCATTGCCTTCTTATTAATATTCCTACAATACAATTTGCTGCTTTTGTCCTTTTTGTAAAAACACCTGACAAGTTTCTCATTTCTTAAGTCAGAAATTATGTATGAATAAAAAGGTAATATATGCTATAGTAACTTTAAGTAAGATATCAAGTTATGAAATTTGGTTGATATTTTAGAAGCAATTAGCTAAAAAAATAATTTTTATCACAAGGCATAGCTGTCATTTAATCTGGCATACTTCTGCCATTTTAATTATAAGGAAAATAAATAAATAGGAGATAATTAGGGTTGACCACTAATACGTATATAGCAATGTAGACTGATTACATATTATGTAATATGCTGTCTGCTGCATTCATTACTCATTCCAATTGGTTCTTGCCCCTACCAAATAATTCATTAAATATTTTGATTTTCAATCAGAAATAAACTGGTAAATTATAATTTGGTCTTATCTCTATATTTAGTGTCATAAAAAGTTGAATACCTAATATTCTTTTACAAGTTCCACCACGTTATAGATAACACATGGAAGGTGGACTGTTTGAGTGGCTTAACTGATATCACAGAAATAGTTTGCCTATTCCCAAAACTGATATTTGACTAATCATTGAGTAACTCAGTTGCAGCCCAAATACCTTAAAAACCTGATTTAGAGTTTTATTAAGTATGAACATTTATCTTGCCTGTTTCTGATTTTATGCCAAGATTGGAATATTATTTTAAATAGAGGAAGTTTAAACACAAGAATATAAATTTGATGTAATGGTGAGTTTCTAAGAAACTCAATCTACTCTTTTAGACTACTTCACCCTATTTAAGGTCTTCATAATAGCTTGGCTACACTACCACTAGTGTTATTGGTCTCCAAGTCTAACCCATTCAAAAATCCAACTTAAAAAAATACCATTGAACAAATTTCTAAAATGGGGGGGAAAAAAGGAAATCTAGTATATAACTTCAATGCTGGAAAATGTATTAAATTGATCATCTCTCTCATAGCCTATAGAAATAACAACAGGTAGGGGCACCTGGGTGGCTCGGTTGGTTAAGCAACTGCCTTCGGCTCATGTCATGATCTTGGAGACCCAGGATCGAGTCCTACATCGGGCTCCCTGCTCAGCAGGAAGCTTGCTTCTCCCTCTCTCATTTCCCCTGCTTGTGTTCCCTCTCTGATTGTGTTTCTCTCTGTCAAATAAATAAAATCTTAAAAAAAAAGAAATAACAAAAGGTATATGCACATGTATATATATATATATATATATAATGTTTAAGTATGAAAATTGTACACACACACGCAATGTTTGTCTTTCCTATTCAAGAAATAATATTCAAAAACATAATATTTGAGGTGCCTAGTGGGTGGGTCAGTCATTTAAGCATTTGACTCTTGGTTTCCACTCAGATCATGATCTCAAGGTCAGGAGATCAAGCCTTGTGCTGGGTTCCACACTGGGAGTGGAGTCTGCTTACTATTCTCTCACCTTCTCCCTCTACCCCACCTTTCCATCCTCACATGCTCTCTCTTAAAAGATAATAATAATAATATTCAATGTCTTTTCTTAACATTTTCTTTAATTTTCCCACTGCTGGCTTTCTCTTTCTAGTAAGATATAATATTTTAAAGGCTTATTTGTGAACTATAACCCAAGTGACATAGTGGAATACTTTAACTTTTTCCTTCACATACTGTATATGTGAATATATGCGTATATGTGTAAATTTAAGATATGTGCCAGTTACTGATTTCTTGCCTCTTACCTTGAAATACATATTTCTTTCTGCTCTGTGAAAATAGATCTAAGCCCTTAAAATATTTTTCTTTGTCAACTGTCACTAAATTTGTGTCAGTAAAAGACACAAAGAAGATATTGCAAAAGGAAAGAACATTTGCTTCCCGGTTCCATTGTGCTTACTCAACAGGCTCCTGGAGAACATGGCTTCTCTAGTTCCCAGTTCCTGCAGCTTCTTTGGCAACTATCTTCTGGAACACAATTGGTTTCCAGTGGACCTACACATACTTAGAAACTGAGAGAATCACATATCAGTACACTGGCCCATAGAGAAATATTAGAGTAGAAAGCACTAACTGGAAGTTCTTGGACCTTCCATTCTTTTTTAAGGTAATAAATCAGAAGCAATACCAAATTACTGGGAAAATTGTAGAAATTAATTCCACCATAAAATACTTGAAAGAAGCAGATGTGATATTATCTATTATAGTCCCCAGAGATTTTGATGATCTTGATATTCCACAAAACATCACACTGGTCCACTACATTGACCACATTATGCTGATTGAATCTGAGGTAACGGGTTCTTGAGAGGTCTTAAGAAGAGATGTGCAAATGAGAGGGTTGGAGTTTGACCTCATAAAAGTTCAGGAACAAATCACCCTAGTGAAGTATCTAGGATTCAATGGTCTGGAGTAGACTAAGGTATCCCCTCAAGGTGAAAGATAACTTGCTGTACCTCACTACTACAAAAACAGAAAAGCAGAATGCTTCGTGGGCATTTTTTGAAAATTGGAGGCAACATATACTATAGAATCACCTATGGAGGTCAGTTTTTAATGGGACAAGAATAAAAAAAGTCTGTAGAGCAAGTTAATAAAGTTAATACATTCCACACTGGTCACAAAGGGACATTACAGTAAGAAACCTTAACCAGCGGGGCTCCTGGGTGGCTCAGTTGGTTAAGCAACTGCCTTCGGCTCAGGTCATGATCCCAGAGTCCCGGGATTGAGCCCCACATGGGGCCCTGCTCTGCAGGAAGCCTGCTTCTCCCTCTCTCACTCCCCCTGCTTGTGTTCTCTCTCTAGCTGTGTTTTTCTCTGTCAAATAAATAAATAAAATCTTAAAAAAAAAAAAGAAACCTTAACCAGAAGCCCCCAAATCTTCCATTCCCTTCCAAGATAATAAATTGGAAGCAATACCAAATTTCTGGGGAAAATTACAGAAATTAATTTCACTATACAGTGCAAATTGTTCTATCACTAGGCCTTGTGATCCAGCAAATCCAAAGACATTTGCTATGTCTATGACAAATAAGAATGCTATATGAAATTTCTCGTTGAGGTCTGGGGAAATATAGAGGGATAACAAAAGAGGGAAGAGAGAGATATTACTTACAGTCTGGTAACCAGTTATAAAAACTAATCTTTGCACATTTCTATTTACAGACTACATGTGTGCATGTGTGTGAATGCTATTTTTCACATCTCTTTCTATTTTCTTTCTTTTTTTTTTTTTTTTTTTTAGATTTTATTTATTTTGACAGAGAGAAACACAGTCAGAGAGGGAACATAAGCAAGGGGAGTGAGAGAGGGAGAAGCAGGCTTCCCGCCGAGCAGGAAGCCCGATGTGGGACTTGATCCCGGGTCTCCAGGATCATGACCTGAGCCGAAGGCAGTTGCTTAACCAACTGAGCCACCCAGGCACCCTATTTCTATTCTAGTTATTAGGAGTTAACTTTATAATTTCATCTTTAGCTGTTCAGTGCCATGGTGACTGAAGTGGAGGGTACTTAATATATCCACTGATGTATACAATGACTCATGATCGTCTGTCTCCACATTTTGGGAGAACTGGGAATATTCCTTTCACTATGTGAATGATAGCTGTGTCTTTTTAAATAGAACTGTAGAGTTATTTTGTTGTTTACTGAAAAGTTCAAATGTTTATAGACGGGTGAGTATGGAAGGGAAATAGTCAAAGAGATGGATGAGGCCAGTTGTTGATTTATTCGCTCTTAGCCCCCAATTCATCTTTTTGCCTGCTTTGTGAAAATGGATCTTGGCCCATAAAGCATCTTATTTTTTTACCACCTGGCACTGAAGTTTAGTAGAGAGTTCTGGAGAATTATGCAGGAAAAAAATGTTCCGTGCATCCTGGTTCTTGTGTGCTCACTGGGCAAGCCCCTGCGGGGGCTGTAGCTTTCTCCTGGACCAAAGCCCTAAGTTCCTTCGGTGCCCAGCAACTGTAGTGAGTGAAAGTCACTTTGTTTCTAGGCATAGTTAGTTTATAAATCTGTAGATCATCAATTCCAAAGACCAGGAACTAACATTTTTACTCTCTAGTCTCCTGTGGCCTCCTAGGCTAGTATGTTTAACATTTCTATAAGTGTAGAGGGACCTCTACTGAGCAACTTTTCCTGAAATATTCCACAGAGGGAAATTCCACAGAGGAAAGAGTAAGGTAGAGAAAACCCTACAAATGTGACCTCACTAATGTCTTCTAGCAGCAGATCCCCTGCTGTGTCAACACTGTCTATGATTCAGAGAAGTGCATGGCTTAGAGTCATAGACCAGATTAAAGGAAAACAGATTGAAATAACCCACTATCTCCCCACTCTATACAATATGTTTTTGTAAGCAAATATAAATATATGTACATATATATTAATATCTATATGTATTTATAGAAATCAATCTAGGGAGATATTTATAGTACAGGGTTTTTTTTTTACCACTTAATAACACATCACTAACATCTGGTGGCAACAATTATACAACTTATATAATTTGAAAATACCATTATGCATATCTAGATTACAAAAGATTATGTTTTGTTACAATATATTTTGTATCAACTTCTTTACTTATTAAATATACTTGTTCAATAAATTCCTTCGAAAGTATTCTGTACTTACATTTTGAGGTCATTTGCTTAATATTCTATATCTGTTAGAATATGTCACATATGTTTTTGTACTTCAGTATAGAAAGGTAATATATGAATAAATTTTAGCCATGTATTGTTCATTGGAGGAATCTATAAAACATCCCAGTAGCCTCAAAGAGCACATGCAAAAGTAAAAGCTGGTGTAGCCAGGAGAGGTAAAATAAGTAGTTTTAACTAAATCTTGCAAAGAGTTAAGTGTTCACAGTTATATTATATATGCTATTGTGCTTTGACAGCATAGATGGGAAAGGGCAATGAGAAGGTGGCACAGGTGGCAAGAGGAAGATGAGCAAAAAGAAAGGCTGTACAGTTAATTTTTAAAAATGGTGTGGGGCGCCTGGGTGGCTCAGTAGCTTAAGTATCTGCCTTTGGTTCAGGTCATGATCCTAGAGATCACATGACCCGGATGGAGTCCCACCTCAGCCTTCCTGCTCAGTGGGTGGTCTGTTTCTCCCTCTTACCCTTCCCCTTCTTATACTCTCTCTCTTTCTCTCACTCTCTCTTTCTCTCAAATAAAGAAATAAATTTTTAAAAAAAATGATGTGACATTCTTATCTGGTTTTTTTGAGTTTCTTAATACTCTTAATTTGCCTCTGGTTTGGCTTTCAATTCTATTGATAATTGTGATATTTTGAGGCGATATAGGATAATAAATAGATTCGATGCAGGATCTGAAAATGAACCCTTTTTCTAAAATAAATTCTGCTATTTCTCCCCAGGATTAATGCATGTGAATTGGAACATCCAGATAATCTATCCAAGTGAAAAATTAAGGGCTAAATGAACCATGCAGTGTGTTTATGCTACTTAATGTATAAGAAACTATAAACGCAAAACCATGTGCGATTTCAGTAATGAAGCCACACAGTTGTCATGGACCCCCTGCTCTACTCTTAATTTTTGTTTCCTCCCACAGTTTCACTACTTCTGAGCTTGGCCAAAACTGTGCAATCATATTTCTTATGCAAAAATTTTCAAAGAAAAAAATATTGACATTAATATGATAGTTAAAGAATATAAATTAAAAACTTGCCTTGGAAGATTAAAATCATCGCAACTAGGATACAGATCCCTCTGTCTTTTGAGGACACAGTATTTGCAAAAATACTTTTTAAATGATTTTTTTCACTGACATTAACATTACAAATGTAAATTTAAAACAGCAAGAAAAACATGAAGGGAAAGTTCACTAACCATGCTATGAACATCATGAATTCATTCACTAAATTGTACTAGTTCTGAGGAAAATTGGTCTGTGTGCTCACAGGTGTGAGACCTGTGCTATTAAAAGTTCTTATTATGAGTTATCTAATGCAGCATTTAAAATTAAAAAAGCAGAGGCGCCTGGGTGGCTCAGTCGTTGAGCATCTGCCTTCGGCTCAGGTCATGATCCTAGAGTCCCGGGATAGAGCCTCATATCCGGCTCCTCGCTTGGTGAGAAGCCTGCTTCTCCCTCTCTCACTCCCCCCTGCTTGTGTCCCCTCTCTAGCTGTGTTTCTCGCTGTCAAATAAATAAATAAATAAATCTTTAAAATAAGAAATGCAGGGGCACCTGGGCGGCTCAGTTGGTTAAGCATCTGCCTTCAGCTCAGGTCATGATCCTAGGGTCAAGGTACCAAGCCCTATATCAGGCTTCTTGCACAGAAGGGTGTTGTTTCTCCCCCTTCCTCTGCCTGCCTCTCCTCCTGCTTGTGCTCTCTCTCTCTCTCCCTTTTTCAAATAAAGAAATCAAATCTTAAAAAAAACATAATTTGTAAAAAATAGATACATAAATCAAAATAATAAATAAAATAAGAAAAGCAAAGTCTTTCTTTCTTTGTTTTAAATCTGAATAACATGTCCTCCAAAAGAGTATTTTAAGCTAAATTAGAAAAATCCATGTAAAAAGCTAGAACAGACCTTGACAAATTATAACCGATCAGTAAAATTTACCTTGTTTTGCCTTTTCTATAATTATATGGATCATTTTCTTTTCAATAATATGGGACATATTTCTTTTCAATAATACAGGACATAGTTTGAAGCACAGAAATAAGAAAAAAATAACATTTCTGGAATAAAGATGGTAACTCTGGGAAGAGTTCATCTATTGAACCAAAATTATTTATTGAGTGCCCATTTCATGCCAGACTATGTGCTATAAAGAAGTGACCAAAACATATATACATATATTCTTATACTCCTAAAGTTAATTCAATTACATTATGTATGGAAAAATCTTTTTACTGTTCCTTTAGGTATAATTATATAAGCTGACTTATAATTATATCAACTTACTTTTATCCATTCATTTCAAGTTCCAGAACACTATGGTTCTAATTATTTGAATACTTCTAATCAAATATCAGAATCTGTTGGTAGGAATTGAGGAAAGGTAGGTCAAGTAAAAGGGGATTAAATGGCTCCAATTGGGGGAAAGAAAATATTTTAACCACTCTTGTCTGTTCTCCACTCACCAGCCCCCCAAATAAATAGACAAACGAACAAACAAAACAAGCCCATAAAACTCTATGCTTTTAGAGCAGTACCTCAATGTAATCACTGTACCACTCTCTTTCGGAACCAGCAAGTCTGTCTGTTCATTTATCTCCCATTCAATTTGTGCATTTTTGAGACCAGCAGTTTCATCTTAAATTTTTTGCCTCAATTTGAGTATCATAGCAGGTGCTTCAGATTTTTTTTTTAACTGAGTTAACTGAATAATTAAGAAATATGTGTGGGTAATAATTTGGTATAGATTATATTGAAGAAGAACATAAATACACAGGAAGAAAATAGAAAAATTACAGGTAAGTGAGCTACATATGCAAAATGATTTTAAGGGGACCCAGAGTCCTAAGTCTTCTGCGTGAGCTTTGCCATTAAGATACATGAGAATAATATTGAATACTTAGAAAGATGCAACTAGCCAAAAAAATATTGTAGGTACTCCTCAAGAAATAAAGTACTAGAAGTAATAAATAATGAGGCCTTAAATGGAGTTTAGCATATAATTATTTAGTTTGAAACCCATATACCTTTTAAGAATGGCCACTGGGGGGCACCTGGGTAGCTCAGTGGGTTAATACCTCTGCCTTTTGGCTCAGGTCATGATCGCAGGGTCCTAGGATCGAGGTCCGGGGATCAAGGCCCTTGTCGGACTTTGCTTGGCAGGAAGCCTGCTTCCTCCTCTCTCTCTGCCTGCTTCTCTGCCTACTTGTTATCTCTCTCTGTCAAATAAATAAATAAAGTCTTAAAAAAAAAAAAAAAAGGAATGGCCACTGGGGAAGGAGTTGTCCACTATGTGAGAATATTTTATTTATTGTATATTTAACTATATGTGCTCTATATCTATTGAGAGAAAGATTCAATATAAACAGAGGACAGATGGGAAAGAGACAGTGTAAGAATAGAAATAAAGACTGGAGAAAATGGTGTTACAAGTCAATTTTTTGTTCTTTTTCTTCTTTGGGGGTTTTCATTTTTATTTATTTTATTTTTTTAACTAAGTAGTGTATTTATTTTAAGTAGACTCCTTGCCCAGTGTGGGACTGAAACCCATGACCTAGAGATCAAGAGTCACATGCTCTACCAACTGAGTCAGCCAGGCATCCCTCTATCAGGCATTTTAATTAGTTTATGAAAAGTTCCTAAGTCCCCAAGACTACCCACAGTTCTGTTACCAACTCTGAGCCTCTGAGACCACCCTCAGATTCAAGAGTTTGCTAGAAATATTCATAGAACTCAGCAAAACTGTTAGGTTCATGATTCTAGTTTATTCCAGCAAAAGATACAAGGGAATAGTTCTATAAGGCAGGGTCCAGCAGTCACTAAGTATGGATCTTCCAGTTGTCCTCTCCCAGTAGCATTTTGCAGACATGGGTTTCTCTTATGTTTGACAATATGCCAGCCAGGACACTTACCCAAGCCTTGGTTTCCAGCATTTGTATCAGGGATGGGTCATGTAGATATGGTTGACTGCCCCAGTGACTGACCTTAGTCTCTAGCCCTTCCAGAGGTTGAGTTGATACTACTTAGCCCAGAGTTCTCTCCTTAAATCACATTGTTAGTGGCATCTGGGTGACTCTGTTGGTTCAGCATCTGACTTGTTTTGGTTCAGGTCATGATATCAGGGTCCTGAGATCAAGCCCTATGTTGGGCTCCTGCTCCACATGGAATCTGGTTGATCTCTCTCTCTCTCACTCTCTCTCTGCTCCTCTCCCCAAGCTCTCTCTCAAATAAACAAATAAAATATTTTTTAAAAAAAATATTGTTAGACTAAATAGCTTGGTTCAAAGCCCCTTGGTTAAAAAAAAAAAAAAAAGTCACTTTTATCAGGCAGGACATTTCAGGAGTTTAGAGAACATCTCCTGAGACACAGTGGGAAGGTCAGACCTCTGTTTTGTCAAAGTTAAAACTTTAATGGACAGTTAACTTTTTATTTTGTTGTTTTGTTTTGTTTTGAAACTACAACATGGACAAGTTAGGTGCTCAGTGTATGGTAGTTTATCTGAGTCTTCCTAATTAAGAAAACTTTCCTGTTATCTCACAAATAAAATAGAAAAAAATGTAGTCCAATTACAACTCAGCAAGTTTAATATGATTGAATTGGAGTGTTTTGTGTTGAGACGTAGTAAGAGTAACTTAAGCAAAGTGGATCAAGTACAAGGCAGACAGGTAAGGGACAGCTCCAAAAGCCAAGTGGATAAGCCATTTGGACTTAAAGATGGTTTAAGGAAATGTAATTTTCTTAGCATAGCAGTAACAAAGAAAAGAGATCTACAGGAGGCTATTCTTTCCATTGTATTTGGGATGGATTGATTATTCAAAGTTATGTTATGGACTAGCCGGTTGTAGTAATTTTTGAAATGAGAAAATAATGGTCTGGATTAATGCTGTAGCTATATAAATGTTAATTTACATATTAAAATATTTTCTAGCTTTATTAAGATATAATTGACAAAACTGTAAGATGTTTAAAGTTCACAATGAGGTGATTTGATATGTGCATACCCAGTGACATCGTCAGAGGATCCCTCTGGAAATTTCATTAGCATATCGATCACTCTTACCTCACATATTTACCTGTTTTTCCCCTAGTGAGAACATATAACTTTTACTTTCACCAAATTTCAGTTTTGCAATTCAGCCTTATTAATGATAGTCACCATGTTATAATTAGATTCTCAGATCTTATTCATCTCATAAGTAAAATGTGTATATCTTTTTATCAACTTCTCCCTATTTCCCCCATCCCTCTGACATGAAGTCTTGACTGATGAATAAATTTACTTAGGTGATAGATTGTTTTTGATAAAGCAATTATATAAATAAAAGAAATGAGGAAGTTCATGTTTTATTCACTGTTTTTAGTATTTTATTCTTTACCACCTTCTACATGTATAGAAACTGTCATTTATTATGTAATTGTGGAATTCTTAAACCATGGAAATAGTGTATAGTCAAAATTGCCTACATTATTATTCAGAGACTTCATTACTATATGATTCAGATAGATTTCCACTTTTTAATTGGAATTTAAATATTAAAATTAAAATTGAAGTATTTTACACCTTAATTACTTTTAAAATGTTTTTAATTAATCCTGTTTTGTAAAACCACCAAACCAGTATAAACATTCTGAAAACAAAAACAAGCAGTTAATAACTTTGAATGATATTATAATCATAAATGCTCTATTTATTCAAATTAAGCAGACTGGACATCATATACTTAGAATTATATAAAAGAAACTAAAACCGCATAATAGTTTATCTACATGGTTATTTACTACTTGCTTGTAAAGCTCAGTCCTGACATTTATTATTTTGTTGTTATAGGAAAGCTTTTAACCTTTATACTGACAATATTTTGCAAAGGCTGACAGAGAAAGAATAAATTCATTAAAAAGGATTCTTAAAACTATGTAGCTTATGTCAGTCTTTGAATTCTTATTGATTCCATATTTAGAAAATTTATTTTATGTCTACCTACCTTGACATTAATTTGGGGACTGAAAAAGGCAGCAAAAGCAAACTAATTCTTAGAAGATTTTAGAAAGTTACAAAAACCTTTACTCATGATTTCAGCTATTATATATTAATACAGAGAAAAATTTATATTAGAAACACATTTGAAGGGAAATTGTTACCATGGGTAAAAATAATTCAGTTTTTATTGAAAATTTAATTAACTCCATTTTGCAATAATTTTGTCAATAAATAAATGATGATGAAAATAATAATAAACATTTATTAATCACTCATCAGGTACCCGACCCCTTAAAGAACTTTATATGTATTATCTCAGTTATTCCTCACAATTAATTTATGGATTAGGTATTGTTACTTTGCTTATCTTAAAAATAAGGAAACAGATTTAACAACTTTAAGCTTGACCAAAATTTCACAAAAAAGTAAATAATAGACCTAAGATCTGAACACATCGCATTGGTATCTGATGACAGATCCTCCAGGGATTTAAATTCTGTATATCCTTGCCTTATCACAATACAATTTAAGATCAATGGAAAATATGAGAGAACAACAGTTCAGATTTAAGGTTGAGATTAAGCAGACAGGCCAGGACTAAGGTCTGAAAGAGTCGACATATTTTAATAAAAATAATGTATGTTCATAACTTGAATTAAAACCTAATTCCACCAGTTATGTGTCTGAAATTCAACTTTTTGTAATCTATAAAGTTGAAAAATAATGACTACCTCCCTTGGTTGTTTAATGAATATAGATAATATATTCAAGGGACACCTGTGTGGCTCAGTGAGTTAAACGTCTGCCTTTGACTCAGGTCATGATTCCAGAATCCTGGGATCAAACCCCTCAACCTACTCCCTGCTCAGTGGAGAGTCTGCTTCTCCCTCTTCCTCTGTCCCTCACCCCCACCTTGTGTTCCCTCTCAGACTCTCCCTCTCAAAAAAATAAATAAAATCTTTAAATATATATATTCAAGGGGGCGCCTGAATGGCTAAGTCCATTAAGCATCTGCCTTCAGCTCAAGTCATGATCCCAGGGTCCTGGGATCCAGCCATTGGGCTCCCTGCTCAGTGGAGATTCTAGTTCTCCCTCTCCTACTCCCCCTGCTTGTGTTCCTGCTCTTGCTGTCTCTATGTCAAATAAATAAACAAAATCTTAAAAAAAAACCAAAACATTTTAAATATATATATTCAAGAACCAGTATTGACCAGTAAGGTCTAATGAGAAACGATTTATAGCATTTATTTTCTTTACAAATGTTCAGCCCAAATGGATCTAAAATTTGGTGCAAAGACTTACATGGTAAGGTAAACAGCTTTTGACTGAAACAACAACAAAAACTGAAACAACAACAAAAAAAATGTAATGCAATAAAACTTTCCAACAAGTCAAATCTTAAATGAAGTTAGAGATTATTTAGCAGAGAATTAGCTGGTATTATTCTGCATATTAGAAATAAATTAAATTAATTGGTCCTAGACTGAAGTAATCTCTTCCTTTACATAACAAATATTGACTGAGCATCTATTAAAAGCATAGTTCTCTGGCATATGCTGAATGGGACACCAACATATCAAAATTATAATGCATTTTAAGAAGTCTCCCAGGATCTTGCCTAGGGAGAAATAGTGCATTCACAAAAATCAAATAAATAATACATATCAAGACACATGGTACTGACAGACAAAAAGTGTCACAAAAGTTGTGAGAATGGGGCAGGCAGATAAGCTGCCAAAAAGACAATAACTCTCAGTGGAGTACAGGCTTAGGGAGGACAGGCATTGGAATGAGTAGAATTTGATGAGTGAAAGAGATGGAAAACACAATGAAAAAATTGATTGTCCTAAAAATAGATGCTGCCTGTCTCTACCCCCCCTCCATGGACTTCACTCATATACTTTTCTTTCTGGAAGCATAGTCTATGACAAAAATGGGAGATATAATTTGTAATTTAGGTTTTGGATATCTCATGGGAATACTTGAAGGACTGACTGATAACATTAAACTTCATACTTGTACACTTCAAATGCATTGAGCTTCATGTGATTTCTCCAAGAAGAATGTCAGTTTTACAACCACTTTTGGGTTTTTATTCAGTTTCCTTTGATTACTCCTCATTTAAACTGGTTTCCTTGCTGTTTCCTCCCACTCAGCAAATACAAGCACACAAGATGTATGCACACCTGCCCATACAGAGACTGCAGTTTTGTCTTTTTAGTCAAGAGCAACACATAAAGGACAGCAGAAGGCAGAACTAGAATTGTTGTCTCTACCTTGTGACTTTTATGTTAACATTTCGGACCCTGATTACTCTATTTTATATAGCTACAGTCTTGTTATTTATTATTTAATTCTTGAGATTAACTTTAATTTTATACATAGTATGATGCAGAAGTCAATATACACTTGAAGAACATAATTGAAACAGCAAACAATGTTTTCACTTGATGATGGTAGTTAAAAGAAACAGTTTATTTTATGTTTTAATTTTCTGTGTATTAAATGTGTGTTATTGAATAACTTTAGTCACCTGGCAAATGTTATTCTCAGTCTTTGAATTCATTTCTCTAAATTTATTAAAATTTGAGAAATTGAATCCTTATTTCTGGATCATGAACTGCCTTATTACTGCAGAAACAGGTTCCAGGGACTGTGGACATTCTTATTAATGCATTAGCTACTTTAATCATCTGCTGGTCCCTAAATCAACACAGTGTAACACATTATCATCTAGATTCCTTGAAGATTGATAGATACAGATTCTATTTCTTTTCTTTTCTACAGATGCTCAATAATACTCCACTAGAAACTAATTTATGGCATGACTCTGTAAAACAGTCCTAACTAATCTATAAAAGGGGGGGCATGACAATGCTTATGAAAATTGTATTATTTGTATAATATAAGTACTGAATGGCTATACTATGTATTACTTTTAAGAAAATGCTAAACTTCTGCCCCTTGCAATTTTTTATGAGAATGTTGGTGGGCTGTTTTAATCTGATTAACCCTCCATGCTCCTGTCACCTAATCAGGTTTTTGTCCACGGGTTCATCTACCTATCAAGTACTTGTTCATGCAGAAAAGAGTGGAAGGCTCCTTCCATGATGGTATAAAATCCTTTTAAGGGTAATTTACTCTTAAGGCAGGGGCCCTTTGTCTCTGCTTGCCTTTCTTCTAAATATCCTTCAATTCCATGACTTCTTATTCACCTGAGACAGAAAATGAGATATTTTTTCCTTCATTTTTTTCTCATCATTTTATTGCCTCTGTGTTGGCAAGCAGATAATTAAACATTCATTAGCATATATCTTTATCTATATTTATATCTATAGAGAGACTGCACGTGTGTTTTGTATCAAAAGATGATCATGGTTCCTATTGTCATTTAGTTAACTTTTCAGTGTAAGATACAGGATATGAGACAGTAAATATAATTATTAGCATGCCTATAAGTTTGTATGATTAAATAGCATATATGTATCTTATTAATTGTATATTAATATTCAAATTTATATCATGTTTATACAAAATAGGTTAACAACTTTCACATACTTTTCCCCTCAATTTTATTTCTAGCTGTTCCCTCATTTAGGTGGATGGAATTTTCAAACTCAATTATTACAGTATCTAACTTTCAAACATAAGTTTTGTTGTCATAAAGAGAGGAGTATCTTCCCTAGTTCAATCCTGGAGACACTTTGAATTTACATAAATGATTATTATATCATTAAATATATATAAAATAAATACTCATCTGAATTATTTTTTTCTTTTTTTTTGTCTGTGTGTGTGTGTTTCTTTTTAAAGGTTTTATTTATTTGACAGCAAGAAACACAGCCAGAGAGGGAACACAAGCAGGGGGAGTGAAAGAGGGAGAAGCAGGCTTCCCATTGAGCAGGGAGCCCGATGTGGGGCTCGATCCCAGATCTCCGGGATCATGGACTGAGCCGAAGGCAGTCACTTAACCAACTGAGCCACCAGGTGCCGCCTGTGTGGTTTTTTTTTTAAAGATTTTATTTACTTGACAGAGAGAAACACAGCCAGAGAGGGAACACAAACAGTAGGAGGGAGAGAGGGAGAAGCAGGCTTCCTGCCGAGCAGGCAGCCTGCTGTGGGACTCCATCCCCAGACTCCGGGATCATGACCTGAGTCGAAGGCAGAGGCTTAACCATTGGGCAACCCAGGCGCCCACTCATCTTAATTATTTATTTGTTAAATAAGAATAAGCCCATGACACACCAAATATATAATTGCCCTTGATAGACATTTTTTTCCCTGTATCTCTTCACCCAACAATCCTTTTCCTGATAACTGGGTATGGCTGTTTTATTTTGCTTTTGTATATTTATCTGTTTTGGATTTTTTCCTCTCCATTTTTTCGACATTATAGGATGACTAAAAGGATTTCTATGTTTTTCTGTTTTAATCTAAGGAAAGAGCATTAAGTGGCTTAAGTTATTTACTTGGTGTTTGTTTTCAAGGATAACACTTCTCCAAGACAATGATGACACAGAGAACATGCAATACATTTGGAAAAAAATCTGCTAAGGTGCCTGAAATTCTCATTATTTTTTCCTCTCAGATCACTGCACGCAATGTTTTTTTTTGTTAAAATGCTTGATATATGGGTGTGGCAATAAACTCTGATAAGCAGCTAGTGTAAAATTTACTTAAAATTAATTGATTCTCTTTGTGAGCACATTAATCTTAGCAAATTCAGAAGGAAGTCAAGTACACAGTTTTCAAAATATTTGAATTACTTTGTTTCTTGAAGGGTAAGAAAGGTAAACTTTATAGTAAGGTATATTGCTGTCCTCCATGGAAAATTACATGATTATATGGATGGAAAATTATATGATTACAAGAATTACATGTGACCTTCTAAGAGTTGTGATGAGGGGAGAAAAAAGAATAAAAAGATGCCAAAACTTTCTAGTTAAGTATGTTTTAATTATTATTTTTATCTCTAGAATATGAGAAATTTAAAAGGGAAATTTTTTCCATATTCAATAATCCTTTATCTTATTGTGTAAAAGCCCTTCTGTGATTCACATTTTAATGAAGTCAGTAACAAAATATCTATGGCTATTCTAAGTGATTTGTTTTCATGATTTTTTTTTCTAGAAAAAAATAAACAGTGAATTTGAACACTATTATACAAGCATAGAAAGATGTGTGATGTATAGTTTCAATACTCTTCCCAAACTTCCTCTATGAAAGTATATGAATTCTTGAAAATTATGGTTTATTCCAAAACATAATAAAGCCCTGACTACCTCTGAGTTAGTACTGACACAGGTAAAGTTAACCGTCCAAAGACAAAAAATACTGAGACCACTGTATTGTATAACTGCTTAATAATTTTGATTTTGAAAATGTGAATGGAGGGGCGCCTGGGTGGCTTAGTTGGTTAAGCGACTGCCTTCGGCTCAGGTCGTTATCCCAGAGACCTGCGATCGAGTCCCACATGGGGCTCCCTGCTCAGCGGGAAGCCTGCTTCTCCCTCTCTCACTCCCCCTTCTTGTGTTCCCTCTCTGGCTGTGTTTCTCTGTGTCAAATAAATAAATAAAATCTTAAAAAAAAATGTGAATGGAGATAAGAAATTATCTAATACTACAGTATTCACTGATTATTTGCAGGATATGCTTTTCAGGAAATACAAAGATATATCTCCAAAAGTTATTTTCTAGGTGGAGAGGGAGCACTATGTGTTTTGACTATAATTTCTTACACAATCAATTCGTTACAAGGCTTTTTAGCATATAAAATTTTATCCTCCTTCTGCTCAGATTGATTTTACACTGAGTCTGAGTGTTGGTATGCTGGGAAGGCATACTTTATAGTTGTGTTTGTTTTTGTTTGCTTGTTTGTTTGTTTTGACAGAGAGAAACACAGCTAGAGAGGGAACACAAGCAGGAGTGAGAGAGGGGAGAAGCAGGCTTATTGCAGAGCAGAGAGCCCGATGTGGGGCTCCATCCTGGGATTCCGGGATCATGACCTGAGCCAAGGCAGACGCTTAAATACTGAGCCACCCAGGTACCCCATACTTAAATGTTTCTTTTGTGGTATCCCAAAGCATAGCCCCTTCTATGTTAGAGTCAGCATGCATTAGAGTAGGTGATCACCTTCACTGTATAAATGTGAAAAGCTTCTATTTCCCACCATATGTTTTAAATTATTTTTTAATATTATTAATCTATACATGATGGATTGTTTCCCATTATTTGAATTTTGTTCCTTTAAAAGCACTGCTTTTATACATTTTGAACTCAAAAGAGACATTCACATTTTAAAAATTAATATTTGAAAGGACTAAAATAATCAGCCTGAAACTAAATAGTTGCCAATATTTTTGACGTATTCACTAGTATGATAAAATCATATTTTACCAAGTCTATGAGAGATCTCTAATTACATTCAATTGTATTTACCATAAAATTAAATAAACTGCATTTATCCAGGTTTACTTCATTACTGTCTTGCTAATTTAGTAAAATTATGTACTATTATACTAACATACTGTATTATACTATGATGCTCTTTTCTGAACAGGAGCAATATTTTTCTATATAGCCATGAAAATACATCCTTTCATTGGAATTACTTAATATTAAGTGCAGCTTCTTACTTGGTATGACTTATAGCATCTACATGACACATCTCAAGACCAACTCGGGGTGCCTGGGTGGCTCAGTTGGTTAAGCAACTGCCTTCGGCTCAGGTCATGATCCTGGAGACCCGAGATCGAGTCCCACATCAGGCTCCCTGCTCTGCGGGAAGCCTGCTTCTCCCTCTCTCACTCCCCTTGCTTGTGTTCCCTCTCTGGATGTATTTCTCTCTGTCAAATAAATAAATAAAATCTTAAAAAAAAAAAAAGACCAACTCAACTCTATATTTCACCACACTTCCATCATAGTAAGATTATGAATAATCTGTTCTAATAAAAATAAATAAAATTTGATCACATATCTATATAAGGTTGTACTTAGCCTATCTGACTTGTACTTTTCCTTTCTAATGAATTCATAAGAAAATAATCTGAAATCAAGATAGAGTGAAGAAGTCTGGAAGGAGCATAATAAAAAATTCGAGTCACCTTTTGCAAAGTACGTATTTGAGATAAAAATGACAAATTATTTAAAATTTTATAACATGCACTGCTTTTATATGAACTACATGACAAAGTATTGTCACAATGTCAAAATGATCATTTTAATATCTTCAAAACTTTTATTTTTATTCTTCATAGTTTTGAGAAAAAAATTACAGGTAGAATCATGTCATTTTTGACTATCCTTATTGCCTCTACATTTATCCATATTAATAAACTTTGTGGTCTTAAGGAACTAAATACAACTACAGTCTACAGTACTGTACTTGGTTCTTCTAACATCTATAGTGTGAAAACAATCCTCCCTATTTTAGAAAGATAAACCAGAAGTCTGCAATCCTCTGGCTACAAGCAACAGCATGACCTACTGAACAACCTTGAAGTTCAAAAAAAAAAAAAAAAAAAGACAAAGAAAAACTGTGTGAATTCCATTTTATAGTATTTTATCTTTAAGATGGACTAGAACACCATGGACTGTACATTGATTTATTTTTTAAGGGAGGGAAGCAAATTTACTGTGACATAACTTACTCTGCTAAGACATATTTAGAAGGCTAACCTGCAAGATCCACTTCACCAAAGTGACTGCAGTTCAGTTTTCTATATCCTTTCTCAGGTCAAATACTCCAAGAAGGAAAACTAGAACAGGATCCACAGAGCACTATATATTAGATGGCAAAACAACTACATCAGTCGCCTGCCCATAAACCTGGGAAAGTGAAACCCTCTTCACAATCCTATTGGCTATATAATGAGACTATAGAGAAAAAATGATTATCTTTAAGTTAGTATTTTAATCGTTTTGGAAATGATCAAGATCATCTCATATTTGAATTGATTGCCCAATAATAATATATATGGAAATGTGTGTGTAACTACAAAATATTTCCTGCTTTTGAAACAATAGTTTAACATCTCTACAGGGCTTTTTAATTTATATAGCAGTTCTACATGCATGATATCATTGAAATCACTGTGAAAAGAGACCCAGAAAGATTAGGTAGCTTGACAGAAAACTCACAGTCTGCGTATATTTACCATTTGAACCAATCTTCTGATTTACATTCCCACACTTTTCCTTGACAAGTAAGAAGATTAAATTGAAACATTAATACTGTTTATTATATAAAACACTGCCTGGTTTATAGTGAATTCTAGTAAATTTTTGTTGAAATAAATAAATGTATTTTACAACCATTAAACTCTTAACAAGTGGACTGAGGAGATCCCCAGGCCCTCAGGCCTTTAGGCAGCCCATCCCCAGCAGTCCTTGGCAGCTCTTTGTCTAGTCCCAAGAAGGAATACAAGGAGAAGCCAGACACAGCAGTTGAGTGGTGTGAGTGGGAAAGTTTATTCAAGTAAGAGTACGCTCGGGGTGCCTGTGTGGCTCTGTCTTTTGTGTCAGCCTTTGGCTCAGGTCAGAATCGCATGATTCTGGGATGGATCCCTGAATCCATCCCTGAATGGATGAGTCCCTGAATCCTGAGTCCTCTAGCAAGGAGCCTGCTTCTCCCTCCTCCCAACTGCTGCTCATGGTATTTCTCATGTGCGCTCTCTCTCTTAAATAAAAAATAAATAAATAAATAAATAAATAAATAAATAATAAATAAGTGAGAGTACACTCTTGACATGTGAGAGTGGGCAAGGTCAAGGGAGACTTGCTCACCCTGAAGTCTGGGTTTCTATCTTTTATCGACAGTTAACTAGAGGGTGGAATATTGCCTGCTTGGGGGAGATGTTTGTTGGGAACACTGCTTCACCTTCCCCCCATCTCCTTAGTCAGAGTTTCTGGCCTTTTTGGTCTTGGGCCTGCCTGGTTTGATCTGGCTTCCTGTGGCTTTGTGTTGGGAATGCTTCTAGAGCAGGTTACTAATTTGCCCCATAGGTGGCCATGACTCCCCCCTTGCTGGCCTCCAGGCTTTTTGCTAAACTCTAACTCTAGCAATAAAGGTAACAAAGTCTATTGATTTGAGGTAATGCTTTTTCTGGTTAAATGACCACAGAGTGTATTGATTTGGATGTTGACCTAAGGACGTTGCTTTGAATATTATATTGTCACATTGAGGTACACATGGTCCCTAAAACCTGGCACACCCATGTATGCCAATGCCCAATGAGTCCAGTAAGGTGTTAGGTCTCATTTTTCATTTTGGATGAAAAAGAACAGTTTTTCTTTGACATTCAGAGACATTATTTGTTGCAAAATCACTCATGTAGTTCAAAACAGTTTTGCTCAGTGAGCAGTCTTGGCATTTTTTTGGGGCTTTTTAGCCATTTTAGCTGGAAGAAGTATACTAATACCATAGTCAGGGCCATTGAGGGGGAGGTTTTTGAACTTCCAATAGACAGACATTATATAATGAAAACTTTGGACATCGGAGGGTAAAGGTATTCTTACTAAGTCTTCAAAAACCCACTGGTGACAAATGGGAGGGAACTTTTTCTCATGAACATTCTCTATATTTGACTCTTCTATCTGGAGTATATCTTTTTAAAATTATGGCACAGGGAAGTACAAATATATAATATACTATTTTACTTTATTTTTACTTAAATCTTAAAAATGACAAAAAAACGGACATTAAGTTTGCACAGAGGACCCCACCAGCAAAGTCACATTAGCTTCCTTTTTCCTCTGAAAACCTTACTCAAATCTCATTAGTTAAATTTAATATGATATAATTATATGAAAGACCCTGGCTAGATTGAGACTTGGGTTCCTATGTCCAGCAAAACTATGCACATCTGAATCTTTCTTCTATGGCAATTTCCCTAAATTAGATGTGCATCACTTTTGATCCCCTGTGGAGAAACAAATTCCATGTTTACTCACATTTCTCCATGAGGCTCTAAGGTTATGATAGAGGGAGAGGCAGGAACTTGGGGACATTAAGGTAAAAATGGCTCTACGTCATTTACTGTCCTTTTTGAGGAAATTAATGGCTGTTTGTGATTCACCTAAACAAATCTGTGAAGCTTTCCATCTACCCAAATTGCTATATCATTATCACTGACATTTGATTTTAGCTTTAGGACCTCATGACTCAGCTACACCCACATTGCTTTTTGACTGGAATTATAAGATTTGCTGCCTTGTTATGATGGTATTCCTTCCTCTTCCTGTCCAGAAGAGAAAGAAGAGAAAACAAAACATCAATGCATCATGTAAGCAGCCTGTTCCAATCCTATTTCAACTGAGCAGCCTCTGAACAGTCATTAACAAGAAAGGCAAATGCTCAGTGGCAAATCCTTTCTCGGCTCCCTCACCCAGAACTTGGCTGAGACATTTACTAGAAGATGTGAAGACATCTTCTCATATCTCCTAAAAGGTCCAGAAAACCCTCATCCAATTTCTTGAAGAAATGCAGGTCTTTGTTAACAACCCATCCTCTTTGCCAAAACTTCTATAACTATGAGTGCCTTTGTGATTTTATCCTACTTTTATGCCAGCTAGCTAGCCTACTCTCTGTGATATTGTGATTTATAATAAGAAACACAAGGCTGATCATCCCCACTATTGACACAGAGCTCCTAAAACCCTTGTAAGTTCCTAAATTATGAGAATGATTAAGGTGTCTTTGGTTATGTTAAAGAAGTGACTTTTGGAAAACACCTGAGCCTGAGAGCTATTTGTTAAAGAGAACCCAGGATGAGATTAGAGGGTTAGAACTTTCAGTCCTCCCACCTCCCCAGACCTTCATGGAGGAGAGAGAGGGGCTAGAGATGGAATCAATGGTCAATGATGTCATCAATTACATCTGTGTAATGAATCTTCCATAAAAACTCAAAAAGATCTTATTGGTTCAACAATTTCAGGTGTTGGAAGAATAATGGTGCCTGCAGTGAGGGCATGGAAGTAATGTGTATCTTCTCCATGCTTTGCCCGGTGCGTTTCTTTCTATATAGCTGTTTCTAAATTATATTATTTTAAAATAAACCAGTAATATAGCAAGCAAAATGTCTCTCTGAATTCTGTGAGACACTCTAGCAAATTAACTGAATAAAGAGGGGGTCATGGGAAACTGATTTATAACGTGTTGGTCAGAAGCACAGGAAACACCTTGGGCTTGTGACTAGCATCTGAGGTAGTTAATCCTGTAGGGCCAAACATTTTAACCTATGGTATCTAATACTTTTTCTCAGTAGATAGTGTCATAATTGAGTTAAATAGGACACCCAGTTAGTGCCAAGAGAATTGCTTGCCAATGTTAGAAACCCCTCACCAAGGGTAAAATTGGTCCAGAACCTAAAAGATTTCCCTCTCGTGGGTGCTAACAGAAGATACAAGACTCCTGGGTCAGACACAAAGGGTTATTTCTTACTTACAGCAACATCAGTAAGCAGAATATCATCTTATTCCTGTGTCAGTTTTCCAAAACTCAGTTCTCACAGGATGGTGCCCCAGTGGCCAGCAGATGCTTTCAGATACATTGGATTTTGTTACAGGAAAGGAATTCTGAACTAAAGAATTCTGAATCTTTCAAACTGGCCTGCAAGCAAACCTGTCCAATCTTTTCCTATCCAGAGATATTATCTTTATTACACTGGACAGTAAACAAACCTGCTTTTTGCTGTAGCAGAAGAAATTATCTGTCTTCCAAGGTTCTTTGCTATGCACATGTCTTTCAAAATGCAGTATGAGATGAAAGGATGGTTATTGCATCTGTTCTCGACAGGTAGAAATGTCAGAGAAATATGGAGAACAATTTTACAACATAGTTATCCCGAGGTTTCCCAGGAGGAACTACATTAGCAACCACAAGGGACAATTATTACTAATACTGTATCTAAGTGTTACAATAGTAACCACATAAGGCAGAGAGCACATGTGTGTGTGTGAATCACCTGCACACACACACACAAGTATGTTCCCTTTTTCTTCCTTACTGTTCCTAAATAATTAAATTTTATGGATACATAGAGAATAAATACCCAGTTTAAATATATCATGGCCTTAAATAACCTAGAAAATATCCACTAGACACCTGAAACTAATATAACACTGTATTAATTATACCTGAATAAAAAGAATAACCACTAGATATACTTCCAGAATTAACAAAAGTAAATGTCCTGAAAATTACAATTCTGAGTTATTATGGGTAAATTATACTTCTAAAGAGTACTGAAAAGTAGCACAATGTAAATTTTTAATTTAAAAAGTAAGCAAATTATGTACTGCAGAAAATGAGCCATCCTTTACTATCTATATCTAGACTAATAGTGTTTTATATATTATGCATTATACAATAAAATTAACTTTTAATCCTCATGTGTATGTAATTTATATATATTATTTCTTTCATAAGTTTGGATCTTTTTTTCATAAACCTGAATCTTTTTTTATTTAAAGATTTTATTTATTTGACAGACAGAAACACAGCCAGAGAGGGAACACAAGCAGAGGGAGTGAGAGAGGGAGAAGCAGGCTTCCCGCCGAGCAAGGAGCCCAATGTGGGACTTGATCCCAGGTCTCCGGGATCATGACCTGAGCCAAAAGCAGTCGCTTAACCAACTGAGCCACCCAGGCACCCCCATAAACCTGAATCTTATTCAAAGAATAACTCTTTTAAAAATATGAATTACACAAAAATCATAGTTTTGGACAACTGGTTTTTATATTGGAAATTCATGTTATAAATTTTATTACAAAATATAAAGTACAAAATAATGTCTTTAATACTAGATACCTACTCTAGAATCTCAATTAATTTATGAGTTATTACATACATGTTACTTTTTTGCAATTACTAAATTTATGTCTTTATGCATACTTTTTAGATAATTTAGATGAGTGTTTCACTATTTACCCAACATTATACTTTCTTAGGAGATATTTTATAGTATATAATAAGTTTTCAAAAGTAAAGATGATGAGAATTTGTATAATATGTTGAAAAATAGTTGTTCAGAATAAATTCTTCCTCTTAAAATATCTCTCTTACAGATTTACTGTGAGCAATTATTTCTTGGATTATCAAAGTCTCTCTATTTTGACAGTTTTTATTGTACAGACACCTGTAATTGGTATGTCTTTATTTTGTTCTTTATTTCTGATTGATACATGATAATATCCTTATCTAAAGCTATAAGCTGTATTCATCATTTAGCAAAACTATTGTGACTTTTTTTTGTCTCTATATTCCTGCTAGAGAATAATAAAACTTTAATACTTGGATGTTACCTTGGTGATCATCTTTTCAACTCTTATAGGAAAATTTTCTTGAGTTATTTGTTTCCTTTACTGTAGAAAGTTCCTCTTAGTTTATATCTATTTATATTGCTTATTATACCATACATAAAGTGTCATGTTATATTAGGGCTCAGGAAAACTTTTCTTGCTTATTCTCTGAGGATGAAAAATGATAAATAAATGTATTTTTCTGTTTGGCAGGAAAACCAAGAAGCTCCAAACAGCTTTCTAGTTTACTAGGAAATGAGCATTTTATTTTAGGAAAAAATAATTTATTAGATATTAAAATTGAATTATGTCAGCAACATTACCTTATTTTTTTAGATGAAAATACTTGTATACTTTCAAAAATATATCAATCTTTTGGTACTACTGAACAAATTACCACAGATGTAGCTACTGAACTACAGAAATTGATTATCTGACAATTTCTTTTTCCAGGAGTTCAATATGGTGTGGCTGGGTTATCTGCTCAGAATATCAAAAGACTGAAATCAAAGTGTTCATAGGGCTGAACTTTTGTCTTAGTTTAAATGTAGAAGTTTGTGTAGTCTCAATTTAATATTTCTTGTTGCATTTGTTAAAGGCACTGGGCATTATTCAATACAGGTACTTCAGGAGAATCTCAAAGATGTTATCTTTGGAAGATAATAAGTAGGACTAGCCACATTAAGAAGTGACACAGGAAAGCATTTATAGAAACTAGTAAGATCTTCCATTAAAAGGAAAGTATTAGAGAGTACCTGGAGACCATGCTTTGTCATTGGGCCTGAAAAGACTTTTGAGCTATACAAAATGGTCTACACTATAAAATCATGTAATACTGAATTAATGTGATAATAACTATAAAATAAATGAATGACATTCTATGAAGATATATATAGAAAGTTGAAAAATCTATCAAAAAATGGAGGAAATATTTCTTATATTAATTTATGTATAGAGGTGCCTGGGTGGCTCAGTCAGTTAAGCATATGCCTTCAGGTTAGTTCATGATCCCAGGGTCTTGGGGTCAAGCCTCACATTGGGCATGCTTGGCAGGAGGCCTGCTTCTTCCTCTCTCACTGTCACTGTTTGTTTTCCTCTCTAGCTGTGTTTCTGTCTGTCAAGTAAATAAGTAAATAATATCTTTTTAAAAAAATAATAAATCAGAGATGAGAAGTGCAATAAACAAGATTAGAAACACATTTGATGCAATGAAAAATAGGCTGGAAGAAACAGAAGAATGAATTAATGATCTAGAAGGCAAAGTAATGGTAAGGGTTAAAGCTGAACAAAGAGAGAAAGAAGAATCATGAAAAATGAGAATAGACTTAGGGAACTCAGGGATGCTATAAAATGTAATAACATTTGTTTTATAGGAGTCCAGAAGAAGAGAGAGAAAAGGGGGCAGCAAATCTATTTGAAGAAATAATAGCTGAAAACTTCCCTAATCTGGAAAAGGAAACAGACGTCTAGATCCAGGAGGCACAGAGAACTTCCATCAAAATCAACAAAAGCAAGCCAACATCATGATGTATTTTAATTAAATTTGCAAAATATAGTCATAAAGAAAAATCTTAAAAGCAGAAAGATAAAAGAAGTATTTAACTTACAAGAGAAAATTTTAAAAGCAGCAAGATAAAAGAAGTCATTAACTTACAAGGGAAAACCCATGAGGCTAGCAGGAGATATTTCAACAGAAACTTGATAGGCCAGAAGAAAGTGGCATGATATATTCACAGTGCTGTATGGGAAAAATTTGTATCCAAAAATACTTTAACCAGCAAGGTTATCATTCAGAATAGAAGAGATAAAAAGTTACCCAAACAAACAAAAATTAAAGGAGCTCATGATCACTAAACAAGCCCTGCAAGAAATATCAAAGGGGACTCTTTGATTGTAAAGGAGAAACCATAAGTGAAAGATGAGAAGGATCAGAGAAAATCTCCAGAAGCAATAGATAAAATGTGCAAAGCAAGTATTAAAATGACAATAAATACATATCTATCAATAATTACTTCAAATATAAATGGACAAAACACTGCAATCCAAAGACATAGCATGTCAAAATGAACAAAAACATGACTCATCTACATGCTGCCTACAAGAAACCATTTTAGGTATAAAGACACCTGCAGATTGAAAATGAGGGGATGGAAAAACATCTATCATTCAAATGGCTGTCAAAAGAAAGCTGGAGAAGCAATACTTATTTCGGACAAACTAGACTTCAAACAAGACTTCAAAACAAAGACTGTTATAAAGAAGGGCACTGTGTCATAATAAATAGCACAATCCATAAGAAGGCATCATAATTATAAATATTTATTCACCCAACATGGGAGCACCCAAATATATAAAACAATAACAAACATCAAGGAAGTCATTGATAATAACACAATAATAGTAGGGGACTTTGGGGTGCTGGGGTGGCTCCAGTCATTAAGTATCTGCCTTTGTCTCAGGTCATGATCCCAGGGTCTTGGGATGGAGCCCTGCATCAGGTTCCTTGCTCAGTGGAAGGACTGTGTCTCCCTCTTCCACTTTCATTGTTTGTGTTCCCTCCCTTAGTCTCTCTCTCTGTCAAATAAATAAAATATTTTAAAAATTAGTAGGGGACTTTAAGACCCCACTTATACCAATAGACAGATTATCTAAACATAAATCAATTAGGAAACAATGGCTTTGAGTGATGCACTGGACTAAATGGACTTCCTAAAACAACAGAATACACATTCTTTTCAAGTGCTCATGGGACTTCTCCGGAATAGATTACATATCAGGTCACAAAACAGTCGTCAACAAATACAGAAAGGTTGAAGTCACTACTATGTACCTTTTCTGACCACAGTGCTATGAAACTTGAAGTCAACCACTAGCAAAATCTGGAAAGACCAAAAATACATGGAGGTTAAGTAATATGCTACTAAACAATGAATGGATCAACCAGGAAATCAAAGAAGAAATTTAAAAATAAATGGAAACAAATGATAATGAAAACACAACTGTCCAAAAGCTTTGGGATGCAGTAAATCAATCCTGACATGGAAATATATAGAAATACAGGCTGATCTCAAGAAGCAAGAAAAATCTCAAATAATTCAAGTATTAGTAGTATTTAGTGTACTGTCTCCTTTTATTTTCTCAAGATTTGTCCATTTGATATAAACTTTGCCTTGTCTAGTATACAAATAGTATATAGTTCTGCCTCCTTGAATAACAACTGTTTATCTTGACCTTGAGGGTGTTACATTAGTGAAGTAGGTCAGAAGAAGGACAAATACCATATGATTTCACTTATATGTGGAGGTTAAAACAAAACAAAACTCATAGGTACAGAGAACACATTGGTAGTTACCAGAGAGGAAAGAGGTTGGGGTTGGCAAAACGGGTGAAAAGATCTTGTATGCTAATGAACGGTAATTATACATAAAGGCAGTAATCACTTTATAGTTTATACAAATATTGAATTATAATGGATACCTGAAACTTACATAAGGTTGTATATTAATTTTTACCTTAATATAAAAAACTATTGTTTATATAATTTTAGCTATGATTTAAATTATAATTGAGAATGAAAAAAATGTATATACATGTTGTACAGTGACAGAAACAAAATATTCTTAAAACAAATGGCAATCTTGGATTTTTTTTAACTGAATTGTTTTATAGTACTTTTTTATAATAATATCTGTGAAACATGAACAAGTACAGATATCATTTACTCTGACTTAGGAAATCTATTATGTTTTACAAAATATTCATATACCAATAAGAAAGAGATAGGAGTTAATTATTATTTTTTGTTCTGATCCTTCCATTTTAGTATAAGTCTAGGTCCACATACCGTGCTCAATTACTGAAATTATGAGTCACTAGATAAGATTTGTAAATCCTAATTCTGTTTTATTTTTGGAAAATAAAGAACTTTTCAATATCTGGAATTAATTACATAAGCTTTGATTTTTAAAAATAAATATTTGATAGAATTAATGCATAACATGATATATTATTAATATTTTCCTGAGTCTAAGTCAAAAAGTAAAAACAAAATCAATATATTGTTACATATTGTTAACTGATAGTTTTCCATAATAGCAATTACAGTAGTAAGAACAAAATTCTTGCAGAATATTCCATTTTAGACTCTCATATATAATTATTTCTGCACTTAAATAGGCTCTACTACCTCCCTTGAACTGAAATAGGAACTCATTAATGAGAAGTTTGCAGTGATTAATTAGAAACCTGTTGAAAAATGTCTTTTGAAGATAGCTAAATTAGACATTTCATTTTCCCCCCAGATAGAGTTTTATACTAATTGGCTATTTTTTCTTATTCAATGACAAAATTTGTGATTTGGGAAGTTACTGTTCTTGCTTTGATATCTTTTAAGCTCATAGATGAAAAGAAAAAGCAGTTTTATTTTATATGTATTTTTTTCTTTTATGTAGAAGAGATCAATCTAATGTTGTATGAATATGGCAGAATATCCGAGAGTACAGAATGACCAGCACTCTATGGGAATGCCCAGGGGTCATTAGAAAGATAAGTAACAATGCTAAAAAAATAATGTGACCAACAAGTCAATCAATCATCAATCAATCTCTTTCAACTCTGTCTGTATTTATACCCATATAATCATTAATTGAAGAAATTTCAGCTGTGTGCTTGCTTTCTCATCAATACTCCTAGTAATCATACATACATTTAGAGCACTTTCAAAATGTTTTCAAGTCCTTATTTTTCTTGCAGTTATAGTGGCATGATAGTAGACTCATTAAACTAGAATGAAAAACATATCCTACAAGATAATTACTGCATTTTGTTTTATGTTTTGCATAAAGTTTTTTGCAACAAGTTTTGCATATGTTGATTAGTATATAATAAATAGCATTTTAGTGATGAAAAAGATGATTATAAATATCAACTAGCCCAAAACCATCAGTGTGCATTGAATTTCCTTTCTAGACACAACATTATACAAATAAAACACAAACTCACCCGACTTGGTGCTATTGCAGAAACAATCAAAAACGGCAAAAATCAAAAATTGTTCAAACATTTTGGGAGAGAAGGAAATGTGTTAACTACATAGATTACATATTATATTTCAAGTTAGTTTGCTTTAATGTCTAAAATAAAATTTCTTTTCTTCTTTTAGCTTTATATTGCTTTATATTTATTATTACTACTTTCACCATTATCTATATGGGCTCTTGATGAAATAGTCATGATAAAACATGCATTCTGCTACACTAGAGACAGACTTAAATTTTGTATACTCATTATTTAATTGTCTCTATCAACTCATCATCCTCCTCAGTTGTTTTTGAGCATAACTGAATTAGGAAGAAAAAATAAAGTTTGAGGCAAATGTATCAAAGCACATGTATTATATGGATCTAATCTTGTCCTTCTCCAAAATAAACTAATATCTTAATGAGAATTCCCATACAATATTTTCATTGAAAAACTGAATTTTTAAAGGCAAGTTTCCCAAGGTTAAGTGTGATCAGGAAGTACCTTGAGTAAGTGACTAACTATTCTGTGTCTCAGTTTTTTTTCTGTAAGTTCAGAACTTTAAATAAAATTTTCTCACAGTCTTGCCAGCACTAAGTTTTATACTCCAGTTATGGAGAACACCAGTTGCATAACTCTGGGAAATCTAGATTGTTTCTCAGTTTTCTCATTTGTAAGTCTCTGTTCCATTAACCTGAAAAAGCTTTGTGTGAAGATAATTATTGTTAGATAAATATTCAAAACTATTTAAATGTCATGTAAATGTAAGTGTTAAGGTCTGGTTATGAAATTACTTTCTGTAAATTTAGGTATAGTTACTTATAAGTTGGAGCACCTGGGTGGTTCAGTAAGTTGAGCATCTGCCTTTGGCTCAGGTCATGATCTCAGAGTCATGGGGTCAAGCCCTGCATCAGGCTCCTTGCTCACCAAAGAGTCTACTTCTCCCTCTAGCTCTGACCCCCTCCCTGCTGGTGCTCACTCTGTCTCTGTCTCAAATAAATGAATAAAATCTTAAAAAATAATCATAATTACTTATAATTTAATTGTTTCCTTTGTTTATAATATAATAGACAATACCAAATATATATTTTTCAATTTTATTCAGTAAATGTATTGCAGTTTGATAATAATCATGTTCAATTTGTTATGCTCATATCGCCATTTGTCCCCAAACCAGTGTATCTAGAAAAAAGGGCTATTTTTTATTTTTAAAAGATCTGCTATTTGTTTTTATATTATATATATAATAATATAATTTATAAAAATTATATTATAAAATTGCATTATATAAGAATTTTATTTTGAATATTTGATATTAATGCCTACATAAATATGAAATATAGTTTAAACATTTCTGTTTACATAATTTTTCAAAAAATAAACAAGATTTGGGTTCCTGGGTGGCTCAGTCAGTTAAGTATCTGCCTTTGGCTCAGATCATGATCCCAGTCATGAGTCCTGAGTCTTGCATTGGGCTCCCTTCTCCAGTGGGGAGTCTGCTTCTCCCTATCTTTCTACTGCTCCCCCCACTCATTCTCTCCTTCTTTTTACCTCTCTCTCTCAAATAAATAAAAAGTTCTTAGTAAATAAATAAAATGAATAAACAAGTATCATGAGAGATACTCAATTTGACCTCTCTCAAATTTCAATTTCTTATAATCCTCTCCCCACTTACCAATTTTTGTATTTCCCCTCATGTCCCTAGATCCAACAAGCCATTAGCTCTAAGATGAACAATGATCTACTCTATCAACCATTTATTATCCAGAATTCATCAACTATCCTCTTTACATTCTTCACACAAATTAGTGTTAATAAACCACTGAAACTACTAGATCTTATGCAACTTCAACTTATTTATATTTCCCTTGTTTTATGGATCTCTACTGCCAAAACTACACTATTAGTGAAATTTAACTCTGGGTCTAATTCTTGTCTACAATCAAGTAGATAACATGTCTGGGGAAAAAAAAAAAAAAAAACAATGTGATAATGATTTTTAATTTTTAATCTCCAGACTCAATTCTCCCAGATTTATATATCCTCATGCCTACTCAACATCTCCAATTTAATGGTCATCTCAAACATAATATGCTCTCAGCTGCCAAAATCTTCACCCAAAGCATTCTTTTTTAAAATAAAGTTAGCTCTGTTTTTCCAGTTGTTCCTTCTAAAAACTCATCATGATCCTTTTTCTTTAGTATAAAACAATCAATCTTTGGAGGGATCCTGTTAATTCCAAATTGCTCAAAGTCTATTTTTTTTTTCTCTTTCTACCTCTACATTTACTCCCTGTTCCAAACCACCATCATCTCTGACTTGGATTTATCTCATTTCTCACTGCTTTCACACTGACTCTTCTCAATCAACTGTAAACAAAGAAATGAAAGTGACTGGGACATTCTTTTGCCCAGTATTCTCCATTTGGTTCCCACCTTGCTCAAAGTAAAACCCAAGACCCTTGCAAAGATCCATAAGACCTTTTACAATCTAATGTAGTTCAATCCATTATCTAACTGTCCTGACCCCAAATTTTCTTCTCATTTGTTCCATTCTAAGCTCTCCCTTGGTTTTTGTTATTATTTATTATTTACTTCTTATTGTTGTTCTTGTTTGGTGATTTTTTTTCAATGTGCACAGATTCCCTGCCTTGTACTTTTTTCTATAAATGGAATGTTCTTTTTGTAGATAGTCAAACTAGCCATCAGTTTACCTTTACTCAAATGTTTGTAAAGTCTTGCCTTACTTCAACCCATCGAATAGGAGAAGATATTCACAAATGACATTACAGAGAAAGGGTTGATATGCAAGATCTATAAAGAACTCCTCAAACTCAACAACCAAAAAAACGATGATCACATCAAAAAATGGGCAGAACATATGAACAGACACTTCTCCATTGAATACATACAAATGGCTAGTAGATACATAAACAAATGTTCATCATCATTAGCCATCAGGGAAACTCAAATCAAAACCACATTGAAATACCACCTTACACCAATTAGAATGGTCAAAATTAACAGGACAGGAAACAACAAGTGTTGGAGAGGCTGCAGAGAAAGGGGAACCTTCTTCTTACATTGCTGTTGGAAATGCAAGTTGGCATAGCCACTTCAGAAAACAGTGTGAAGTTTCCTTAAAAAATTAAAAATAGAGCTACCCTATGATCCTGCAATTGCATTACTGGGTATTTACCCGAAAGATACTGATGTAGTGAAAAGAAGGACCATATGTACACCAATGTTCATAGTAGCAATAGCCACAATTGCCAAACTGTGGAAAGAGCCAAGGTGCCTTTCAACCAGATGAATGGATAAAGAAGATATGGTCCATGTATACGATGAAATATTACTCAGCCATCAGAAAGGATGAATACTCAAGTTTTATAGCAACATGAATGGGATTGGGGGAGATTATGCTGAGTGAAATAAGCCAAGCAGAGAAAGCCAAGTATAATATGGTTTCACTTACTTGTGGAGCATAAGGAGTAACATGGAGGACAATGAGAGAAGGAAAGGAAATATGAACTGGGGTAAATCAGAGAGGGAGATGAACCATGAAAGACTTTGGACTCTGAGAAACAAACTGAGGGTTTTGAAAAGGAGGGGGTTGGGGGGATGGGTGAGCCTGGTGGTGGATATTAAGGGTACGAATTGCATGGAGCACTGGGTGTGGGGCATAAACAATGAATTTTGGAACACTGGAAAAACAAATTATTTCAAAAAAATAAAATTTTGCTTTACTTAACTATATTACTAAAGGTTTCAACTTACCTCTCTAAGTGTTCCCGATTTCTTTTCTCTGCTGATTTTTTTGCCTATGAATGATCTGGCCTACTATAGGTTTTGCATATAGATTGTGTATTGTCTCTTAATCCTCTAGAATATAAATTTCAAAAATAAACAAATAAATTACATGAAAATAGGGATTTTTGGTTATTGTGTTTACTCTCTAATGCCAGAAACAGAATCATTACCTAGCATACAACAAAGATAGATTATTGTGAAATGGCCTTTAGATTAGTAGAACTTCAAGATTCATTTCAGTGAAGTAGTCTATAGTGACTTAAAAATATACACTTACTATATTATATCCTCTTGGGCATTTACAATGATTTTTAAAACAGCAAAAGTATTTGAAATCCTTTTAGAATAGATCCTTGATATTCTTTCATGGATTACCTAACAAAAAAGAGAATATTATCTGTTGGCAATTGATGAGCTTTATTATTTTTTATACCTAAAGGACTTTATAGCATTAAACAGTCCTCATAAACTTTGTCTAAAAATATCTACTTAAGAACCAAAAACATCAAGGAATATTTTCATCTAAAGTTTGGAAGCACTTCAAAAATATTTAAATTTGATTTATGCTAAATTATTTGCACTTTATTAGGATAGTTATTATACACAAATTTGTAGAATAAGCATTAAAAATAAACCTGAAGAATCTAGAGATCCTGCATGAGTCTATACATGGAAAACTGTTTGTTATAACCACATCTACTAAGTGAGCTTAGATATAAATAGTTCCTGAAATATTCTGCTGGTTAATGTACTTACCAAAAGCACCTTGACAGATAAATCAAGTTAAAACATAATCAAGAGGATAGTGTATTCTCTGGGATGCTGGTGAAAATGAAATATGAGAACACCTCAGGAAAAAGATGACCCAGAAGAAAAGAGACTTGAACCAGGATTTGGAGTCCTTTTCTATAAAACTGTCTGTATCAGCAAAAGCAGAGGAACTTAGGAATTGGCAAAGTGATTGGAAGGTAAGCCTGAGAACCTTGTATTAATCTTATTTCTAATCATGTTGTATATTACATTCTATTTATTTTAAGAATAATGTGGATTATGTGAAAAGATTTCCTCTCTGTCTCAGTCCATCTTTGTCATCATTGTTACAATCAATACAGTGAGCTAACTGTTGTGGCAAACACATTACAAACATATTATTTAATATTCATTTTAACCTTGTGAGGTAGGTTTTATTATCAGAGTTAATGGAGATTAAACAATTTACTCAGAGTAAGTGACACTTCCAGGATTCCAACACTAGTTTACTTCATTCCTAAATTTCCTTACCCAATATTACAGATTCTTCACATAAGAGGCCAGAAAAAACATGGAGAAAGGGAGAAAAGAAGACATTTTGGGGGGATGAAATAGTAAAATGGTACTTGGGTATAAATTGCTACATGATTATATATTATGAAATCTTCCTGTTGGGACCTCCTGGCAACCGCTAGTTTGCGGCCATTAGTGGAAGTCGGCTGGGGTGGCCTCTTGGGCTTCTCCGGAATACTTCCGCATGCGTGACCTAGCTGAATCTTCCCGCCCTTGGCTCTTAGTCATGCACAGACTGGCGAATTTAGCCCCACCCAGCAGTCGAGCCTGAAATCTGCCTAAGGCCTTAGTGATAGCCACAAAAGAGCTCCTATTGGCCCCTGCTACTTCTTTTACTCCCTCCTTTCCTCTCTATATAACTGTGTCGCTGATACAATAAAGCTGAGATTGCTGCACCTTCAAGGCTGACTCAATTCCCGGCTCAGTGTGGTTTCTTTCCTGGGTTTCAGGGGGGTGGCCGGGCTGTCAACACTTACCATCTCGCTCAGCCCCCGGAGGATAACAGGCTGGTCCAATTATCCTTCCCCCGCACCAGTGTTGTGGAGAGAGCAACATCTTCCCACATGTTAAAACCTTAAGCAAAATTTCACATCTCAATTTTTTTTTTGGAACGTTCTTTTGAGGATTGAAGAGAATTGTTAACATTTCTTCCAGGATTAATTGCAGAAATAAACAAAGATGTCCCTGGAAATGCAGCTATTCCTAAGAAAGACAACTACTCCCTTTTAATATGAGCAGTCTTGGAAATGCATAAATATTTTGTCTGATAAAGGGTTTTTATTTTTTTATATGTTTATGATTATATCATGCCTTATATTTTGTAATATTCTGACATTTATTATTCCTTATGTAAAAATAAAATCTATCTCTCATCATATATATTAATTTCTTAATGTGTGTTCTTCATTATATAATGAATAAACTGTTGGAGAGCAAGAACTCCTGTTGCCTCAAAGGTCCTTCTAGCTAGACCAGGAGTCAAATTAACATGAGACAGACTAACAGGGAAAAATCATATTTAATAGGACTACATCCAGAGAATCTGTTGTGCCCAAATTTCGAGACCCCCCAAAGACGACCACCAGAGTCCAGAGTCCAAGCCAAGCGGCAAGTGTCGTTTATTGTCAGGTTCGAACCCAGGCCTCCATGCAGACGTTACCGGTCACGCTCAGAGACCCCGAGCAGACTTTCAGCACAGCTTTTATAGGCAAGGACAAACAAGTTACAGAGAAGTTGCGTGAGATAACATTTTGACCCCCTCACTCACACCCACACACATAGGCACATATTCCTGGAACTGAAGCAAGATGCGCAAATGGTTTCTTGACTCAACTGTCCTCATTTGGTAAACGCAGCCTTGTAAGGCATGAATCACCAGGGGGTCTTAGATATGTAGAGGCCTAAATCATCAGGGAGTTTCAGAGCCTGTTATGGTGGCCTTGAAGGTAAGCAGGCCCTAACATTCCCCCCTTTACTCATTCATAATGAGGAATCTTGCTCATTTAGGTGAGAGGCCTCTACATATTTGGGGCCAGTTAGTCCTCTATATTGTTATCTCAGGACCATTAGCTGCACTGTATTGACCCGGTCTTTTACGAAGGCCATTAGTTTGTTTAGAATACATGGCCCGAAAGTTAAAATGAGTAAGAGGATGAATAGGGAGGCCTTGAAGCTAAGCAGACCCTAACAAATCCACATTGACATGAAAATTCTAAAGACAGTCAGGAAAAACGAGGTGTATATTTCATTCTGAACTAAGAAGAGGGTATGGGTTGGAGCATCAGAAAAAAGGAATGTACTTCATGGGGCAGTAAAGAGCAGATGTTTGATAATTAGGTGTTTGCTCTACCAGTCAGATGGGTCACTCAGATAAAATTTACTTCTGTTATCCCTGATTCAGTGAAAGAACTTCAATTTAGATTCTTCTTTGCGGTGGTTAAAAGAAGAACAAAAGTTTCTCTTGAGCCCAGGGGATCTCAAATGTCTTTAGTTCAAAATAATCCACATGCCAGAGTGGCAAATTCTGAGGGACCGTGAAGCAGAGAAAATTTGATCCACAAGTGACATCTTGACCACAGCCAGACTGCTTCCCACAACACAGAAAAAAAAAAAAAGAAAAAAAAAACCCACCTAATTTTAATTTTGTACCATCTTACTTTTGATATTAAAGCTCTTTCACTTACTTACACATTCCAATCTTAGCCAGTCCTGACCATCCCCCAAACAAATCCTTTCCAAAGTTCCTGTACCACAAATCTTTGACAACATTTTCTTTCCTTAACAAAACATACATTTTCTATACTTTGCATGTTGAGATATTTCCCTTATTATTTTAAAAACTTTAGTTACATAATTAATTAGAATTCTTAGCACTTAGAAACTGTATTTTTTGAAACTAAATAAACTTATAAACTGTTATACCAGCATTCTATAGATTGAGAAATTTATGAATGCATTTCATAAATTCTAGAACATATGCCTTTTTTCATTTTTTCAATGTAGCACGAAAGCAGTCAAATATATTTTAGCTTCTCTGCAATAAGAAGTTAAAAGTGGGGGTGCCTGGGTGGCTCAGTCATTAAGCATCTGCCTTTGGCTCAGTTCATGATCCCTGAGTCCTGGGATCCAGCCCAATGTCGGACTCTCTGTTTGGCAGGTAGCCTGCTTCTCCCTCTGTCATTCCCCCACTTGTATTCCCTCTCTCACTGTGTTTCTCTCTGTCAAATAAATAAATAAAATCTTTAAAAAAAAAAAAAGAAGTTACAAATGGAAAAATCTATGTTAAGTAATGACTATTTCAGTATTTTTTCATTTAGAAATGATCTAGATATTTTTTTTTTTAAGATTTTATTTTTTGACAGAGAGAAACACAGCCAGAGAGGGAACACAAGCAGGGGGAGTGAGAGAGGGAGAAGCAGGCTTCCCGCCGAGCAGGGAGCCCAATGTGGGACTCAATCCCGGGTCTCCGGGATCATGACCTGAGCTGAAGGCAGTCGCTTAACCAACTGAGCCACCCAGGCGCCCATGATCTAGATATTTAATGACTATCCATCATCTAGTGTAACTTAGCAAAAACTCTAAAGTTTTAAATTACCAAAAAGATTTAGGGGAACTACTTCAGACACAAATATTGTTGAAAAGTTTCTTTATAAACTTTAAACTTACATTCATTTATTTAATTCATGTATTATTAATTATTAGGTTGGTCATTAAAATTTCATGAGACATTAAATAGCTATTATCCTATCTTTTTTGCTGACAAATTCTGTAAGAGATAACATGACTTCATTTGAACTTCAGTAAGCTTAGATAGATTGAAAGTATTACTGCTGATAACTCTAAAGACAAGCCTATTTTAATTAAATCAACAAGCTTAAGCTAGCTTAATACTGAATATTTTCTCAGATTCCATGAATCTGAAATTCATTTGGATCAAGTTTCTATTACATTTCTAAGAATTTAATTTAAGTACTTATATGTGCTTAACTTTCTTTACAGTTAAATATACCTTTTTTGCAAATTAATTTTGGCAATATCACCTGGACATAGGAAATACCGCACATCTACAATACACATAATCAGACATACTTGAACATAGAGACAGAGACACACTTTGAACATAGAGAACAAAGAGAAAATTTGTAATTCTCATCTTTTAAGTTTCTGCCATGAAATAGGTATAATGCAAAACTCACTAATTTATAAAAACAGTTGGATTTTTCAAATAACCATTCTTCCTTTTATTCTCCTTCCAATATCTGTTACCCCTATAAGTTTGCATATCAAAGAGATGGGCTAGATAAGAGTTCTGGACTCAAAACCCTATGGAATGTTTACATCTCAAGGTAACAGAAAAAAAGTGCAAGTTCCTCCAAGAAGGATCTTGACTCCATAAGGCCAATATTTAAAGCCCTTTGAGATAAACAGAGGTTTTGGGATTGGTAAAAAGAATTAGTGAACTTAGATTTGTTTCTGAAGCTGCACTTCTGATCCTATAAAGACTAACTTTGTAAAACAATGAAGAACTATTTTTAATTTGTAAGAGAATTGGCAATAAATTTATACCAAAGAATGATGCATCCACTCACTTATGTTAGAATATTTTTCTTGGGGCACCTGGGTGGCTCAGTTGCTTGGGCAACTGCCTTTGGCTCAGGTCATGGTCCAGGAGTCCTGGGATCAAGCCCCGCATCAGGCTCCCTGGTCTGCGGGAAGCTTGCTTCTCTCTCTCTCACTCCCCCTGCTTGTGTTCCCTCTCTAGCTGTGTTTCTCTCTTTCAAATAAATAAATAAAATCTCAAAAAAAAAAAAGAATATTTTTCTTTCCCTCTTGTTCCCTTAAGCTTAGGACAGAAAGCCTATAAACATTCCTATCAGGTTCTGAATATCACCTTTCAATTTGGCCAAGTTTTTGATCATTAAGTTATTAAATTATTTTTTTAATCTTGTCAAGTTTTAACTGGAACAAAGAGTAAATATTTCAGACAGTTTTAAACAACCCCATAGACCCAAGAGTCATCTTCAAAAAGAGTACAAATATCTTATCTTTCTCAAGATCTAGACTAATTCCCAAAGATATCCAAAAGAAAGAATTGATAACCTGTATGTCCCAGGCGGGCAAAAAGCCAAGCCAAATTCTTAGGATGGAAAAATGAGACAAAGAATAAGGTGGTTACTATCTTTGAGCAAGAAAGGATCAATAACCAATTAGTTTGAATGTGGAAAGGAAGGGACGATGTGAAATTTTATTTCTCTCTCTCTACTAGGTCCAGGAGGTAATCTATTTACAATAACTTTTGAGGAGCCTCCCTGGATGTAAGAAATTTTTAAATGATGGCCCTTAGTTTGGCCTTTGACTAATGAGTGAGAGATACCTGTAGAGAATTGGCTGTAGCTTCTGGTGGTTTTATTTTAAAAGGGCAATGCTTAATAGTCTCTTCAAAGTGGAAAGGAAATTCAAAGTAATCAACCAGTGTTGGAAGAAAGGTAGTCAGGGACAAGGGGTGCTTGCTTTATGAGGAAATGACCTTGGAGCCTCCTCAAAAAGTTGAAAATAGAACTACCCTACAACCCAACAATCACACTACTGGGTATTTACGCTAAAGATACAAATGTAGTGATTTAAGAGGCACATGCACCTGAATGTTTATAGCAACAATGTCCACAATAGCCAAACTATGACAAGGACCTAGATGTCCATCAACAAATGAATGGAGAAAGAAGAGGTGATATGTATTTATACATACATATATACACAATGGAATACTATGCGGCCATCAAAAAAACATGAAATCTTGCCATTTGTAATGATGTGGATGGAACTGGAAGGTATTATGCTGAGAAAAATAAGTCAATCACAATAGGGTTTGCGGTCAAAGGAACAGAAGCTAGTACAAAAGTGAAGGTTAAGCAAAGCTTTATTTCACATTAAGCATCAGAATTTTACTGGCCTGGGTCAGGTTAGCCTCTAATGGAAGAAAGACCATGAAAGAAAGACCATGCCTATTTTTACAAGCTCGCTTTTATAGGTGACAACTGCTCTCCGAGCTGACCCGACTCGTGTAGCTTGCCTGAGTTAATTCTTTCACTTTGTTGTGATGATGAATACATTTAAACTGTTAAGTTCATAATCCCCACTGAGTGGTTTACCAGGGATCTTCAGTGGTCTGGGTCTGGGAGGTTAAGAGGATTAATTGATTGGGCATTCACACCTGGTCCTAAGTCCCAGGAACTGGCTGCCCATTTTTTTTTTTTTTTAAG